>JBBIGC010159109.1:299-16903 GCA_037576955.1 Lepidarchus adonis
GATTACAGTACAGACTGACCTCTATCAGAGATTACAGTACAGACAGACCACTATCAGAGATTACAGTACAGACTGACTTCTATCAGAGATTACAGTACAGACCACTATCAGATTACAGTACAGACTGACCTCTATCAGAGATTACAGTACAGACAGACCACTATCAGAGATTACAGTACAGACTGACCTCTATCAGAGATTACAGTACAGACCTCTATTAAGAGATTACAGTACAGACTGATCTGTATTAGAGATTACAGTACAGACTGACCTATATCAGAGATTACAGTACAGACTAACTTCTATTACAGATTACAATACAGACTGACCTCTAGACATTACATTAAAGACTGACTTCTATCAGAGTTTACAGTACAGACTGAATGAACACACCCTGGCCAAACAGACTGACCACTATCAGAGATTACAGTACAGACTGACCTCTATCAGAGATTACAGTAGACACTGACCTCTATCAGAGATTATAGTACAGACTGATCTCTATTAGAGATTACAGTACAGACTAACCTCTATCAGAGATTACAGTACAGACTGATCTCTATCAGAGATTACAGTACAGACTGACCTATATCAGCCTATACACAGCCACCGTTTTGATGAGGTTTTGCTAATAAAACTTGACAGGAAGGTGAGGACAGAGCAGGTGAAATGCAGGTGAGATGAGGGAAGAGCCATCTAACAGGTAATTACTGTGTAATTGCTAATGAGCCTCCAATCACCAGATTGTCCAAAACGTTAATAAACAAGACGCACTCATTTACGTTCAGGAAATGATATTCCTCTAAAGAACTGGTCTAATTGCCTCCTGTGAAACACGCCGGAAGTGAAGTGAGAGATGATGTGTTGTCTGCTCGGGATTTTACTGAACCCGTGCAGCGCGGCGCTGTTAGTCAAGAGGAAACGAGAAAACTGTTCTTCTGACCTCTGTTAACAACACGTTATGGCAATAAACTTTTCATTAATATGTTAGAAGTGACTTTTTTTATCAGAAAACTGACGCTTTTAGTCACCGAGACCAGCGTCCTCGCTCTCGGTCTCCTCACGTTTCCTCAGGGCGGTAAATATTTAATCAGCTCGCGCCAACGGAGGATATTCACACAAACTGCCCGAACTACTCTTTAATCAGTATATCGATTTAACGAAGAGAGTATGTGGAAAGTACTGATCGTCGCAGTTTTACAGAGGGCGCGAAACTCGGTCAGCTGAACTCTGAAGTGAAACGTGTCAGTTTATACAGGAGTAGCGGACAGATACGAAGTGCGAATAAACTCTGCTAAAAGACCACACTGGCTTAATATTACTAACTCTACATTTTAAACACTTACCAGACACTTCTGTTGTTTTGTTAGAATTCATAATGAAGTGAGCTTCTTGACGTGTGTGCCGTTTATCCGGGACAGAGGGATTTCCTGGTCGTTTGGCAGCGGGTAAAGCAGGAGGCGCTAGTTTAAGGGGAGTGAAAAGACACACCCAACCATATCACCGCTTTACAAACTAAAAGTCCCTTTCGAAGGGTTTATTGTAACTCAGATTACAGAGAAGAAAATTGTGTTCGTTAAAACCGTTAAGACAATGTATCCACTGTTTCTAAAATTCTGCATTTTATATTTATAACTATTTATACATTTGTTAATGTATATATATTTTTTCAAACGTACACCATGCCTTAATTAATTAATTGATGTTATTTTCTAACATTTTAAATTAGGTAAACATGTAATCTGGTCTTTTATGAGCAACAAAGCTGAGACCAAATTCTGTGCTCGAGTTGATCATATTTTAATAGATTTAATTTAAAAAAAAAAAAAGATAAGAAAATGTAAATATGATTCTAAAGATTTCTAATTAGGTAAATGACATGAAAAATCAAAATCAAACATAAATTCACTAAGTCAACTCAAACCATAAATATGCAAAAAATATTTTTCCATATGCACTTTTTCACAAATACTAGTGTCTTTTAATATTTACAACACTGTGTGATTTATTTAAAATTAAAGGTTATTCTTTTCTCATTCGTTTATGGTTGCTATGTACAAGACATTCATTCAACAGACCCCTTAGTGTTTTACACATGAGAAGACATTTAAAAGTGTGAAAATATGCCATTAACATTTCCATTTGTGTTTCGCTAATAAGAGTCTCAGCACTGCAGGGTGAAACAGATAAAGCTCTTTGAAGGTCCCTGATGATTAGGTAGCCCATGCTGCTAGCATCTTCATATCATCTTCATCTTCCACTCTCTTCTTGGATGCTGTGAAAAGAAAGTGATGCAATTGTTAAAAGGGGGAAACATGCCCTCAGGGAACACACGCTTTTCTTCCAGGGGAAAAAACATTTGTGGGTGTAGATATATAGACAATTAATAAAGAGAAATTAACTGTACAGCTTAGTGATGCAAAACATCCTCCTGTGGGACAAGTAGGCATTATGTTCTCAAAAGAGCAACAAATGTGGTATTTATTCCAATGAAAGTATTCTAGTCATAAAATCTAATATAATAGTTAATATTCCACTTTTTCACTGTTTTTTCACTGTGAAATCATAATGTGAAGCTGATGTGTTTAAAGCATAAAAATGGATCTTGTGTTGCAGGTCTTGTGAGGTGTGTTCTTGAAATGCTGTTGTTAGTATCTACCAAAAGTGGCCCAATGAATGTCAACCAGTGAACAAAGGGTAAATGCCAGCCTGTCTGGCCCAATCCCACAGAGAAGCGGTTTAGCATAAAATGCTGTGTCCATGTTGACCCCTGTCCAACTCTGAAAGTGCCTACAGCAGGCAGGAGAACACCACAATGAACCATGGAGCAATGGTATACATTGTTTACTAGTGATGGTGATGGCTCCAGGATGCACTATGAGAGCTAGGCTAGCAAGCAGAGGCTGTGTGATGTTCTACAAAACATTCTGCTGGGAAACTTGGATAATGCTCCCTGCCACACTGCTCCCTGCAAAAACTGTTTAGGAACGGTTTGAGGAACATGACAAAGAGTTGGTGTTTACTTGCTGCCCATATTCCAGTTCTCAATCCAATTGGGCATCTATGGCATGTTCTGGACAAGCAGTCTGAGCCATGGTGGCTCCACTTCACAACTTACAGGTCTGAAGGCATCAATTATGATCTGGGGGACCTACACCCTATTAGGCAGGGCAATGTTTTACAGTTTCCAACACATCAACTTCAATAACTGATTGTTCACTTGCAGTCTAATACATTCAACTCCTTGAAAGGGGCCACAGTAATGAAATAATCAAGTGTTATTCTTAGTCATAGGTTTTAATGTTGTGGCTGATCAATGAAGAATAACTTTTACCACAACTTATATTCATATTTTTAATGTATTTTAAATATGCATCATAGACTAGTACACCCTCTCACAGATTGTCAGGTGGCCTTTTCCCCACAACCATAATCACAAAAGTGGATTCAGCTACTAAAAACTGTAGCATTATTAATAGGAGAAAATGAGTAATAAAGACTAATGACAGTGTAACAATATGCTCAGAACCACTTGAGAAGACCCCAGGAGATGCTCAGCCCTAAAAGTACAGACTGTGTGTAAGAGAGATGCTCACTTGCTCGCTGTTTAGTTCTCGTGCTGGGTAATGTGGTGGTCGGTACACTGGGCAGTTTGCCCATTTTCTTCATATTTTCCTCCAGTTCTTCCTGCTCTAACTCTGCCAGCTCTGCCAACAACTCGTCCTAACACAAGAATGAAGAAGAGAGATGGATGGGGAGAAAAAAACATAAGAAAAACAAGAAGCATATCACAGCTCAAAAGAGAATGACTCTGGAAGTTTGTACAGGAATAAGTCTAAATGAGGGCTCTACAATTCCAGAAATGTTAGAGTTGACTGCAGTTGTTTAAGCTTTACATACGTCCCCTTAATTCAAAGTAAAATACAGCCCAGAGACTGACAATAGAATATCTCACAAACTGTGCAGGTTTGCTCTTGAATACCAAATGCAGGGAATAGGAGAATCAACTCATTTTAAAATGACTCCCAGTATTTGTAAAGGAACATTTAGTGTGTATTCTCTCTATTATATAACAATCACAACACAACATAGGGACACACAGGCTGGGAGTGTCCTTCTGGTGATGGTACCTCATCAAATTCACTGCCAAAAGGCTGAGAGATGGCATCGGAGATCTCCCGGGCGATTTCCTGCTGTTCTGTAATGTCCGCCATGAGAGTGTCGATGTTGTCCAGATCTCTGCAAAATATTAAAAAAGACCAAATTACAGGATTTAACAACAAAACACTTTTATAAAACAGTTGTACTGGTTGTAATTGAACCAGTTGGAATCAAATGGATTCTGTAAATGTTTGTCTTTTTCTTTTTTATCTACTTACTTTACCATACTTTGCTTTATGACAAAAATGGCACGAGAAACAATCATAAATGCAATGTTACATGTTTTCATGTTGTAGTGCTTAAATAAAACCTTTTATTTACACTTTAATCCTAGCACTCGATCACAGTGCGCAAATGAAATTCCCACGTTCAGTCAGGTTTAGGTCATGTCAATGCAAACTGTACATCCTTGCGTGTGAGGGTTCTTACATGTTCTGATGGACTCCTTTGATCGCTTTGGCAGCATAACTCATGTTCTTCAGAACCTCTGTGTTTGTGTTGGCATTCTCCAAAGCCTCCCTCTGGAACTCAATAGTGGACAGAGTCCCATCAATTTGAGTCAACTGCTGCTCGAAACGCTTCTTCCTTTTCAGAGCCTGAAGTGCAGCTAAAGAAATAGAAAATCACCACCATCATCATCACCATACGTAGCAAACATGTCTATACTATGTACAGCAAATCTACATGTATTCATGTCTATAAAGGGAATTTATTATTCAACTATGTTCACTCTCTAATTTTTCTTTTTGTTGTTTTTTGTTTATATATTACTTATTTACTTATCTGTTGTTTTCTTCCATTATACTGTTGACCCAGACATGCCTGTATTTAATTGTACCTGTGCAAACGGCAAATAAACTCAATTCTATTCCATTTTATTCACACCTTCATAGACAACAAATTCAAGGACTTTTCTAGGACCTTCCACATTCAGTTTCTGCTCAATCAAGGACCCAACATGGCATTTCTGAGACACGTCAAGGATAATTACTGCTACAACACTGTTTGCTTAACATTAGCTTTCTCACTTGCTTGTTTAACCAGCATCATGTGACTTTAATTACTCATGCACACACCCTTTCAATGATGCATATTGTGCAGACAGCTTATCTTTTCTATTATCCAACCATTAATAAATATTTACAACAACAATTTCACAAAACATTCTATTTCAAGAACTTCAATGTCCATTTATGTGTTTTTTCAAATGCCTTGATTTTTTTCCTTTTTTCAATTCATTACCTTACAAGGAGTTCAAGGATGCATGGGAACCATGGGCAGATCTTTCGCATTCCTCTCCATATGCAGTGGTAAATACCTCACATGCTCCAGGTGAGGACTGATGCCTGGGTCATTGGCACCCACAACTCACTGATGCATATAGGGACCAAACATCGGTCCTGTCCCACAAAAGGATAACTATAGCACCAAGTGTAAAGGTAAACAATGGCCATTATACAAAGATCTCAAAACACACAGGTGCTTCACAATTTGCTGCATATGGGACTAGCAACAAACCAGTCAGAGTGTCTGTCACATTCACTGCTAAATGCTCTTACATAGGGAACATTAACTTAGAAGAAGGTGGCTTGGTTTGATGAACCACATCTTTTATATCATGTGGATAGCTGGGTGTGGGTGCGTCACTTCCTCTGGAAAGACGGTAAGCTGGTGAAGGAAGCGTGATGCTTGAAACATTGGTTCCTGTCACTCATGGGGATATTTAAATAAGAAATTCAGGGTGTTGACTTGTCCTCCAAATTCAGATCTCAGTCTGATCGACCAACGACAGACCCCACTTTGCCACTGAAAGGAAGGCTTATAGCTGGGGTGCTCAACTCCGGTCCTGGAGAACTACCACCCAGCAGATTTTAGCTCCAACCCTTATCTAGCACACCTGATCCAGATGATTAAGGCCCTCAGGGGTGTCTGAACACGAGAACCGGTTGTGTTGGATCTAAATTCTCCAGGACTAGAGTTGGGCACCCCTGGATTATAGGATCTGCTGTGTTTGCTCAAGATACCACAACAAACCTTCAGAAACCCAGTGTAGTGGTTTTACACACATACACACACATATACACACACACCCACACACACACTGTTAGCTCGCGTGGTCAGTTGTGCTAATACAGATTGGCTGCTGCTGCTGGTGGATGGGCGTTGGACCAATCACTGATGCATACTCAGTCTGCTTGGTTTCTGGACCATCAACACAGGACTGACGGCTGGTTGGTTGGTCCGTCTGTCTACGGTCTGCTTCCGCTAGTATGACCAGTTGGATGTCACATTTTAATTTCGGCCTGACAACTATTACAGTACAAGGGGGTCCTCGTGGCAATTTGTGGTTACGTTGCTGGCTCCCCCCGCCCCTTTTTTATGCCATGTCTCTGATATGTTGTTGGCTGTTCAATAAAGCCTCCACAGCCTCAATCCATGCAATAGTTGCATTCTCTGAAGCAAAAAAAAATCTATCATGGCATCTATCATGACAATAACTTGACAAAGACAGAGCAGGATATCGCTGACATTTTTACTGCTGGATTTCATCAGCCCATTAGTCGGCGTACATCACTAATCCGTTTCTAAATTTGGAAACCCCGTCTGTCGCCAAATTTAGGGCCCAGACCAATAGGGGCGAGCTAACAGGATTTGACTGTATATATATATCACTGTTATAGAGACAAACACAAATCATGTAGTCATTGGTCTAGAAAACATAAAATGGATAAAAGTTTTAAGACATAATATGACATACTGATTTTGTGCCAGGCATGAGCCGAAGTTTTAGCAGTACATTCAGTGACTCCAGCAAAAAAAGACAAAGCTTGATGACTCATGCCTTTTAAAAAGGCAGTGGTAGCTTATTGGTTAGGACATTGCCCTCAGGATCCGAATGTCCCAGGTTCAAGTACCACTGAGGTACTGTCCCGCTAAACTGCTCCTCTGTCGCTGTCGCGATGGGTTAAATGAGGTCACATTTCATAGTGGTGCACTTTTTGATGAAGTGTATTCACAATGATAAATAATTACCTTATTATATCTTAGCCTAGAATCAAATTTGCAACTGCAAAATGAATTTGCTTATGCTGGAGATAACTGAACACTAGAATACCTCAGCAAAGGGAGAGGAACATTCAGCTATGTAATTGTAATAAAAGTACTGAGGGCTTTGGTTGTATTATTAAGCACAAAACCTGAGGTAAGAGAACACCTTAAATGTGTGAGTGAGGTTTAGAAAATGAAGGTGCTCCAGACTAGTGAGATATTTTAGGTGTAACTGAAGGTGTTCCCTTGAGAACACAAAAGCCTCTCGTGTCACAGCAGGGTGTAGTGTTTGGACAGACATTAGACTTAAGTATTACAAAGCTACGGGTTTTAACCTATACAAGACTACAACATTATAAAACAGAAATAAAGAAATAAGAATGAAGAAGCAAAACCAGCACACACATAATATATGAAGTGAGCTAGGTAGCCAAGCAACTAGCACGAACGTTTGTTTACAATGTTTATCTGAGCTGCTTCATCTTTTGATGTTAAAAGAATTTGTTAAAAGAAATAGACAGGAACGTGACTATTTAAGGGATTATAACGGTGTATATGATTTCCCCTCTTTTTATACTTTATACAGGGATTTTTACTGTACACTGTTAAGTTGACTAGCTAACGTTCACGTGCCAAAGTAAAAACCGTGTGACGCGAGACTCGTTGGTTCGCAGGTGTCAGAGGAAAATCTACAGCCCTTCACAGTATTAGTTCAGCTCAACTTTAAACTAAATATAAGACAACATAAACGGAAGACGTTTACCTCTTTTGTTCTTTGTCCCATTCTTTTTAGCGATCGTGATTTCCTCCTCGATTTTCTTCTCCAGATATTCTTGTTTTTTGGTGAGCATGGCCTCAGTCTCCCGCAGACGGTGAATGGCCTCCTGAGGCGACGGAGCGGCTCCATTACGGGAGCGATTCTTTGATTTGGACCCGGAGCTGGAGCTGGAGCTGGAGCTGGATTTAGAGCTGGAGCTGGATTTAGAGCTGGAGGAACTTGAAGTCCCCTTAAAAAGCTTTGAAACTTTACTCATAGCTGCTCCTTGTAGAAAACTAGATACTAACGTCCAAGGGTCAAGCGCAGAGTTGAAATTCCGGCTTGTCCGCTTTCCACGCTCAGTTCAAAACAGTGAGCCACACCTTCAGCTCAGTTACAAACTCACCTGAAAAGGAGGCGGAGCAGTGACACCAACCTATTTTGTTCAGGTCAACTTGCTGCTCTGTCTCTGCAGCTCTGAATTTGCTGCTCTGTCTCTGCAGCTCTGAATCTGCTGCTCTAAATCTGTTTTTCTGTAACAGTTACTTTAGGCTGCTGCAGTCCCACAGACTAGTTTTAGAATATGAATCAGCTTTTGCCGAACTTTCCTCACCAATACTTTTGCTCAAACATATAAGTAGTGCTGAATGTCTATGCGTCTAAGTACATACCACCTGCTAAACACACATCACTGATGTGATTGGCGGAGACACGACGAGGTGAGCCCTCTTAATCACACTTTCGCCTTTTTTTAACTGGTCTGTGTCATTAAAATTTTGTTAACGCTAATGAAAAGTTCTAATAAAGTGTCAAAATGAGAAATATGTTACTGTTTTTATTTTACTATTTTATTATTAATATATTTATATTTATTTTATTATAAAACGTGGTTGGCTATAATGTCTAAATACATTAGCGTATTTGCGTAATTATAAATGCAATTAAAATGATTTAAAATGTATTAATTGCTAAGAAAGCGAGGCTTAAATACCTATTATAGTATATGTGTCCATTTGCTACATTCAGCGTCGCTTTATGACTTTTATTTTGAAAGCGCCCGCTTATGACGTATTCTACCATGGCGGAATTGGATGTTGGGAAGCATTGCGATATTGAGGCTTGTAAGCAAAAAGGTCGTAAGTGCCGCACATTATTAGTTTTATATTGTAGAATAGTGTACTTTGTTATTTAAGACATTATCTATGCTGAAAATTCGAAGAATTATAAACAGTCGTATTATGCTAACCTGTACATAAAGTGCAGTAAAACATCCACTCAGCAGCAGCAGGGCTGTGAGTCAGCGTTGGTAACAGTTACAGACATTAATTTCAAACTTTGTTGTTCTCTTGTTAAAATAAGTAAAATATGCATCGTCACTGTGCCCAAACTAAGTTACAAGACAAACAAGTGTGATAACACTCACATGAAATGAACTTGTTTGTTTCAGTGCAGACTTTCTGCCGTTCGTCTGTGACAGGTGCTCTGGAGTGTTTTGGTGAGAACAGTTCAGTTCCCTTTCGGCTACTGTGCAACTTTTAGTATTTTCCCTCATTTTAAAACAACGCTATAAACATCAGTATAATTCATACGCTTAGTTATCCCTAATCTTTTCCCATTTATTTTTACCAGCCTTGAACACAGAAGCAGAGACTCTCATTCTTGTCCAGAGGTGAGTTTAATTGGGAAAATGGAACAATTATTTCATCTTAGCTGACCGATATCTAAGCGAAAATGATCTTTTCACTAGTTTGAAAAGGTTTTCTATAAACTTTCTGAAAAAATTGCCTAATTTGTTAAAATGCACCAGTCATTTTGCAACTCGACAATATGACCACTTTTTTTAGTCTATTTTTGTAATGTCACAGAAATAAACCATGAATACTACTGTTAAACTGGGAATTTATGTTAGGAAAATCTGAATGTTTTCCTCTTTATTGAATTGAATTTACAGTTTAAGAGGCATCAGTGGGTTTTTTTCTGTACATTGTAGCTCAAATTGGTAAACACAGCAATATGTATTTTTATTGTTATAATTATGTATGAGTGTTTCAGTCCTGCCTGTTGAATGAAATTCTCTACAAAGGAAGACAAACAGAATAGAGTTCATTTCCATATAACCTTAAACGCACAGTAAAATATTTCTATTTATAACATCTCTTTAATACTAAAGAGAGATTGTGTAAAATCTAGAAATATTATTTATGTTTGCAACTCACATACATCTTTAGTGGTCCTCAACAGAGGAAAGACAAGACCAAAGTATTGCTGAAGTTAGGGACACTTAACGATTATCCTGCAGCTAAAATATTGCGTGTATTTTGTTTCAGGTTTCAGTGAGATGTGAAGTGTCTGGGTCAAGGAACAGTACATCGTACCCATGCACATTTGAGAATTGCAAAGGCAGAGAACTGCTGCCTGTTATCTGTCCACAGTGTCAAAAGCACTTCTGCCTTGCGTAAGTGCCTTTTTAAAACCTTGTTTATCGTATTTAATTATACACGTGATCTGTATATACAAAATACAAAGCGTAATACAAAATTATACAAATGAGAAGTAAATCAGCCTCATAAAACATTAAGCAAGGAGATGCTGGACCAGAGCATCTAGGATAGTCATGGACTACGCTCACCCTAGTATCTATCTGTTCAAACTGTTGAACTCTGGGAACTGCTTCACTTTTCATAGTTATTATAGATAAGATAAGATAAGACAAGATAATCCTTTATTGTCCCACAAGTGGGAAATTTCACATGTTACAGCAGCAAAAATCACACACAATAAATAAATAAAGCAAATGTTAAAATAGTGCAGTATTGTTTACATTTCTTATAGTATATTTTCTTTTTTTTGTAACATATTTAGTTTTGTATTTGACAAATAATTTATGTATGTGACAAATAAACAATCTTGAATTGTGTTGAAATAATTTTGTTATAAAAGCAAAACACTATAGATTCAACATAAACCTACTTTTTAGATAATTTTACATTCTTCTAAGGCTTTTTTTAAAAAATTCTGATATATTTTTATTCTACATTTATATAACATTTATGACAGTAAAAGTGTTAACTTGTGTAATTCTCTAAGCAATTTGTTTAAAACCCACAATAGCCTGTGTTTAAGTGGACTGTTATCAAAGCAGTTTTTTTAGATTGAGTTGGATTGTGTCTGCAAACACACCTCTCTTCTCTGTCCTCAGTCATCGTCATCAGGATGACCATGAGTGCGAGAAGTTGGAGAAACCCAAGCCACGAATGGTGGCAACACAGGAACTTGTGCAAAAGATAGTAGGTTAGTCATTCAGCTCATCACACAAATCTTACTGCTGTTCACATCTTTGGTTGAATTCTTTAAATGCATGTTATACCATTACATTTTGGTCACTCTAAATGAACTACACTGTTATGTTTTTCAAAGCAGCAGTTTAATTTAAGATTTTATTTCAGATTATATGTCACACATTTGCTAAGATGTGATTTAAGCTATTTTTTAAATAGCTATGAAAAGAAATGCCATCATGTGGCCATATTTTTTTTAATCATTAATAACGCGTTCATAGAAGTGCAAGTAATTTTTGGCTAGATCACAGACCCATACTATGACAAACCCAGACTTTTGGACTTTTTGCTAATAACAGTCTGAATGGATATTTTCTGATGGTTGTCTTTGATTCTGAGTTCAAGATCATTTTGTTGACGCACAAATTGACTGTAATTACATCTTCTGTCCACTAAAGGGGGCTAGATCACCTTTAGAAATGTTAACAGACCATTCCATTATCTCCAATTAGAGTCAAAGAAGAATGCACCACCAAGTAAAGGCAGAAAAGGGGCAAAGAATAGTGGTACTGCTGCTAAAGTTGCTCTTATGAAGTTAAAGCTACATGCAGCTGGAGACAAAGGACTGCCACAGGTATTAACACCTCCACAAATGCATATGAAATAAAATTGTATGCATATAAAAATAATGTAAATACAGTGCACTGCACAACTTGCTTTAAACATTTTTTTAACCTCAAAAGTAGATTGACCTGTTAATACATGTTTTGTGTCCGAAGTTTGATAGTTGTGCACTGAAGCTATGATGCTCTCTGATGCTCTCAAGTAAATTTTATTTGTATAGCACTTTCTACAACTGGCATTGTCACAAAGCAGCTTCACAGAATTTACAGAATCCGGGTTCGAGCACCTACTGAGCCAAAGGCAAAAGAGGCAAAGAAAAACTTCCTAAAAAGTAGGAAGAAACCATGGGAAGCACCAAGCCTTAGAATGGGGACCCATCCTCCTCTGGTCAACACCAGAGAGTGGTAACAGATATAGAATATAAATGAATAAATAAGAACTAAGTGTAACAATGAGTCCAGTCGCAAGAGGCATATGTAGTTCCTTGTGAGTTGAGATCAGGTAAGTGGTTCTGTCCATATGGGATCTCTTCAGTAGGCATGAAGGGGTACATCATGTCAGGATTGGTGTGCAACACCATGATCAGGATCACTGGTACCTCAGAGTAGCTCAGATAGACACACACTCGCACACATAAAGAAACAGACAGTGTGGTCTGAGTGCAGGAGCTCCGGCAAGACTGTCTATGACCGCACAGGTAAAGGGGAGAACCAGGAGGTAGCACAGACATTGTCAGGTTGGGGGGGCGACAGCATCCAAACATCCCAGTTTACCAGAAAACTCTGTGCCTGAGAACCCTCTGGGTCTGCCCTTTGTCTAGAACTAATAGAAAGCTTGACTAAACAAATGTTTTCAGTCTGGACTTAAATATTGACATTGTGTCTGAGTCCCAAACAATATTGGGAAAACTATTCCACAACTGTGGGGCTTTATAGGAGAAAACTCAATCACCTGATGACATAATATTCCTTATCTTAGCAATATTTCTGAGATGAAAGAAGACAGTCCTAGTAATGTTATCTACATGGGTTTCAAATGAAAGACTGGGGTCAATAATCACACCAAGATCTTTCACTGCTGTATAGGATGAAACAGAATGACCCTCCAGAGTAACTGTGTAATCAGACTGCTGCTCCGAGCTGCTACTGGCAGTATTATTTTTTGTCAGAATATAACAGTAGGACGTTTTGAAGCATCCACTGTTTAATGTCTTTCATGCATTCCTCAATTACATTAAGCTGGTGTTTTTCATCTGGCTTTGCTATGACTTATAACTGTGTCATCTGTGTAGCAGAGGAAGTTAACTCTGCTTTTGGATAACGTTCCCCAGAGGTAAAATATAAAGGGAGACTAGAATGGGCCTAAAATGGAACTTGAAACTTTACCTTAATACGAGCAGAGGAATCACCATTTATATCTATGAACTGATAGTGATTAGTCAGATAAGACCTAAACCAGGAGAGGGTTGTTCCATTTATTCCAACCCCCAAATGGAACATGGAGGCTTGATAGCTGGCAGGGATCAAGATTAGGCTTTTTTAACAGAGGTTTGACGAACGCTAACTTGAAGAATTCTTGTACATAGCCGATGCTAAGGAATGAATTTTTTATTCTCATTAGAGTTTTGATTACTGTGGGTAGTATTTGTTTTTAAAAGTGTGTAGGAAGTGGATCTAGGATGCAAATAGATGAATTTGATGAAGAAACAAGAAGAGATCGTTACCAAAATCTTGCTGTTAATCTATCTTGGCCTCATAGCTCCAGTGAATGGCAACCTAAAGACACAAAACACACCTTAGCCAATCAACTACATTTGGCGTAATGAGGAAATTATGAACATATTTTGAAGAACTCTTTAAATCACCATCTTGCAAATTCTGGTGTATTACAGAGTTTCATATCTGCTAATATTTTGTAAAGACCATAATCCTTACCCATTTATTTCAGGTGGAAAGGACATATTTCCAGGTATTTCTACCAAAAGAAGGTAATGCTTCCAGTCTGCCCATGTTCTTCAGTTCTAAATGGAGTGTGGGTAAAGTAGTGGATTTTGCTGCATGTCAGGCCAGCCTGCAGAATAACAACAATGTTCTTACAGCCAAGGTAGTAAAACTTACCATTACATCACTGATGCCACATTTATGTGTATAGTGATGAATTGGAATCTCAGTATGTCATTTCACCTTTGCACTTCTGTGTAATCTACCTACAGAAACTGCGTCTATGTCACCCTGAAACCGGCGAAGCCCTAAAAATGGATGCCAATCTCCAGTCACTCCTCTCCCTCCCAGACTCTCCTCTCTACAATGGGGGCAATGTGATTTTGGAGTACTTGGATAATGAAAGCCCTGGAGTTGAACACATTTCTGACTACATCCCAACCTCTTGATCCATCAAGATCAAACAAGTGCTGTGCATGTATGGACTAGGATCTAGATTAGACAGACATTCAGTGTGTTCAGTGGTCAGTGTCAGACACCCCGTTTCCTGTTGAGAATGTCAGCTCTTCAGAGGTGTTAGATTGTTCTTAACTTAGCTGCAACATTGAAACATTCTTTGTGTTTGAAATAATAAATAATTTGACTAAAGTATTTATGGTGAGTACTTCACACCAGTGTTGTTGTTGATCACTACATACGTTCTAACCTGATTCTAACCACCAAAAGCTTTCCTATTCAGAAAAAAAAACCTTTATGGAACAATTTACAGACACTTATTAAAACATTGCTCACACAGTTTTAACCTAACCAGTCTATATGATCACTGGCTCGACCTTTGCATTTTAGAGCCTCAGCCAAATTCCAGCATTGTATCATGATCTCTGCTTTTCTGAAAGATCTTTAGTGAAGTGAAAGTGATTATTGGTTATTGTGAACACACTACTGCACACAGTGCACCTCTGAATTTTACCCATCACACGTGCACACATGGAGCAGCGGGCAGCCGTCTATAGCAGCACCCAGGCAGCAGTGAAGTGGGGATGGTACCTTGCTCAAGGCCACCACTGCTCCCAAACAGTTTTTACAGTTTTAAACTTATCATGTACTTATCAAGTTGTAAACACAAGTAAATTTGAACCTTGGTGTGAAAAGGGGAAACTGATCCATACTTTGTAATAAAGTACCAATGAAATTCCAATTAAAACCCATGCTTTGAGCTCAAGAAGAGATTCTGCATTAAAACATTAAAGATAAGACTGTGGCAAAGGGGGGTTGCAATGTATATAAACTGATATATTGCCCAGGCAGAGTAAGTGAAAGGCAATTATGTTGCTGTATCATTTAATTCCTTTATTTATATCAAGTAATTCAAAGCATTTAAAGTGCAATGTGCATTTTTATTGGTCCAGACAGTCTTGCTGTTTTCTCCCCCATACTGCGGAAATAGTTTGACTCTGGAGCACTGTGTTCTTTCTATCAAAATTAATCATGAACCTTTTATGCAATAGTATCTGTGGAATCAGACCAGAGAAACTAGGCCTCACTCCCCACATGCATTTCTGAACCTTGGGCACTCTTGTCCTT
Source organism: Lepidarchus adonis (assembly GCA_037576955.1). NCBI lineage: Eukaryota > Metazoa > Chordata > Actinopteri > Characiformes > Lepidarchidae > Lepidarchus > Lepidarchus adonis. The sequence continues at coordinate 15,692 of JBBIGC010159109.1, forward strand.
CTTTGGACCACTTTTGGTAGATACTAACCCCTGATTACCAGGACCACTCCGCAAAAGCTGGCATTGTGGCTCCAGTCACTGTGGGTCAGATTCTTATACTTGTGCATTTTTCCTGCTTACAACGCATCAAGTTCAAGAACTGACTTTACTTGCTGCCTAATATATCCCACCCCTGTAACAAATATGCCACTATTATGGGATGGCAAGATAATCAGTATTACTTCACCTATCAGTGTATGTCAGTATCCAGGGAATAAGCACTGTATGTATAAAGCTCAGTAGTGTATATTTTACACATTTTTAGAAGAACCAATGCACCACACAAACCAGCTTTTATATAATTTTTTGAAAGTATAAGATCTTAATGATGACTGAAGTGGAACTTCACCTTGGTTAAGAAATGTCTCATAATGTGACATTTTGTAACCAACATATTCAATTTATAATGACTTCAGTTGACACATCATAGAATTTCATAGTAATCTACCACCTGTCTAGCAATAAGTAGGTTCTCTTGTGCTGCCGAAACAGTTCTGTTAGAGTCAGCTTTCACCTTTTAAGCCACTTTAGCTGTTCTGTGGGGTTGGACCTGAAAAGGATAGCCAACATGCATGGTATGTCTGGTTCTGGGTAAAATATTTAGGGATATACTTCAAGCTAATATTTTTGGCCCTATCTGGGATGATCCACAATTCTTTTCATCCTTTTTTGCAAACCTGCCCGACATTAACGCCTCTCATTTAATCCTGGTGTTGGACCAGAATATAGACAGATCTAGCCCTTGGATGACATTGTTTGGACACAAACCAAATTTTGTGAAATTTCAGTCATAGGGCGGACTATTTTCATGTTTTATATTATGTTCTGGACTCTAGTTGTGAGATCTTCTTCCTGTGTCTTATAAATTGCATTGAACAAGTAAAACTGTAAAAAGAAAGGTTTGTGTTTTTTCTTTAAAGCTGTAGAGCAAAAAACATGGGGATATTTAGAAGAGGTGTGACCTGAAACGCTCTACAACACCTATTGTTTTGAAGATGCTCTGATTCAAGATGTCCAGCCATGACAATAAGTCTGCTTCCCAATTCTTGTTTCTAGCGCATACACTTCAAACACTGTTCACCTCCTGTATATTATCATATACAGGTCCTTCTCAAAAAATTAGCATATTGTGATAAAGTTAATTATTTTCTGCAATGTACTGATAAACATTAG
>JBBIGC010159127.1:0-16901 GCA_037576955.1 Lepidarchus adonis
TTCACTCTGGACAGTTGTCTTAATTGAAAAAAACTGGATTTGACCACTGAGCTGACCTGTGCATCAAATTTCAATTCTTATTGAATGGTGTACCTCAGGTCACGAGTTACGAGCCTCTAAACGACGACATAGCTGATCCCATAGGTTTTTCTATAGAATTCAGTTCTTGAGAAAGTAGAGCCACTCTATTCTAGGTTTCCCAGTTGCCAGCAGCTGTTCCCTAATGATGCGACCTTGATGAGCTGGAGCATTGTCGTCCATGAAGATGAAATTAGGCCCGTGCGGTTTGTGCAGTGGCACAACAACTGGATTAATTATGTTATTCAGGAAATATGGCCTTGTCACTGTACCATTCACAAACTGTAGGGCAGTTCTGTATTGATTAGACACACCTGCTCACACTGTAACACCAACACCACCACCAAACGCATATCGCTCTCCTTGACATCTGGGAACGTCTTTGCCAGCCATAGTTTTTGCTCAAGTTGAATCGACGTTAATCAAATAACAGCACTGAGGGCCCCTGGTCCCTTGTCCAGTGTAAATGCTCCCTGGCCTGTGCAAGGGGCCTGGTGGTGTGGTCAGGTACCCTTGCAGGTTGTCTAGTACGCAGATCACATTGATGTAACCGGTATCGAATGGTCTGACGTGACACTTGGGTGCCTCTCACTTCCCTTAAATGTGTCTGGAGTTGAGGTTCATTCATCATTCAGTTCCACAGGGCACTGTTTACAATGAAGCGGTCATCAGTGTGGGATGTGGCTGAAGGATGTACACCTTTCTGTAGCTCTGCTGCAACTTGCTGATGACACTCTGTTAAACTCTAAGCTCAGTGGTCACTTCCATCTGAGAACATCCTGTTTGAAGCATCACAATGGCGAGGTACTGTTGATCGATTGTTAGGTGTTGTCTTGGTCTCATGATGTAAAATGTGAACAGCAGGAGGAGGACTGTTTAAATATAAATTCTGATTGGACCAGGAATTTTTTGTGGGTCGATTCATGGCTCAAACATCTGTTGTGAATTTTGCCATTAAGGTCCTTGTTAGAGAACAGCAAGTTGTGAAAAAGTACTGAAACACTGAACAGTTGGACATGTGCATTCAAAAGATTAGGGAAGGTCACAGTAAGTTCACATGTAGAGGTTATAGTGCATTTTAGGTTAATCCTGAATTTTTACCCAAAAGCCAAAAATCCTAAACTTTGTGAGTAGTGTATTTATGTCTCTTTTACTATTCTCTACTAGACAGAATTAACATTAAGAGAGAGAAAAAAAACTAAAAACACTCTTAAAATATCCTGAGATGCTGCTATAGTAATTTTTTTTACAAAACCCATAAATTATGTTTTTTGTGTACTTGAGTGTTATACTGATGGGAAAAAGAATTTAAATTACCTTTTGTACCCACGCGAAAATCCATCTGAAAAAAAAAGGTTAAAATTAAGAGGTTTTCACAGCCCTCTTCAAATAGACATTAGAATTATTCCATGTTTCCAAGTCGGAAACCAATTTAATCAATTACATATCTCACCACTGATTCTACTATGGCTGGAGTAGTGACTAGGATGGGCAACCAAATGTTTGGCCATTGAGTCTCCAACTTCAGTGGTGTAATCACATGAATAGCAGCTTAGTTGCCCCAATCTACAAGCAAGACACACAGAGCAGATTTATCATCCAACTACCATATGTTGAATGGAAATGAGAAGGATTTGCAATGGTGACTTACTTTGGGCAGGGCTTGTACAAGTTCAAGTATTTAGTTGTAGTTTTGCGAGGAACATGATAACTGCAAATAAAGACAAATTACAGAACTAAGGACAATTCGTTCTCCATCAAACTCTGTATATCTGATATTTCTAAACCCTAGTGACATCAAAAACATTGCTTTTCACATTCCAAGGCAATACTTTTTCATAACACTCTCATACGCACCTAATCATGTGGTTGGCATAAGCTCTTGAGCAGCAAGTGCGATATTGGCACAAAGAGCAGTGCACAAAAGTGGGAAAGTGGCTGGAATAATCTGGAATCTCAAAGTTACATTCTATGCAGAATTTTTTTGATGCTGGTTCACTGGAAAGAGAAGATCAGGGTTAAATCTTGAGGAGGAGAGTTTGCCCCGTGGCTGCTTCTTTGCCCCTGCAGGGACAGTAATACCTTAGGCACGACCAGGGCATTCTCTGTGCAATGAAACACAGCAAACCCACAAAGAGACAGACAACAGCACACTCACCACTGGCTCTGAAACTTCGTCATTAGTTCCAGCAGACTCTCAACAGGCTTCCTTTTTGTAGGTGTGATCTTTTGGAAAGATGCTGGCGAGACCTTCAGAGGTTGACTTTGAGCTTTCGTGCAAGATGCTTTGAAGCCAGAACCGTCATCTACCCTAGTCACTGTATAGGCTCGAATGGTAACCTGACCAACAAACAAGTTCATCATCTACTCAGTTTGATGCAGTTTGGTTTACAGGGTAACAAGTTTAGCCAATATAAAGAATACAAGAGTGTAACGCACGTAATTACTCATTTCTGTTGCAATATCTGAGGGTTCTTGACAGATATTAAGCAGCTCTGTTTAAATTTATCTCTGCATTCTGTGCTAAACCCCTCCCACAATAACAGCAGCATCACAGACAAGTATCACCACCAAATAGACAGAAGGAGGATTTTAGTAGTGATGTATTATCTTCTGTCAAAATAAATGCGAAGAAGCTGCATGACATTTTGTGGCTGTAAACACCATCACCATTCCATCTGTGATATAATAATAATAGTATGAATAATAATGAATAATAGCCCATCTCCAACAAATGCCTGTCTCTATTAAACGCTGGGCCGTCGAATAATTTTTTGAATAAACGCCTGGTCTACTGTTGGAAGATACAGTATGTATGTTTCTGCAGACTGAGGGTAGAAGCCACTTACTCTGGTTCCAGGCTTAAGCCCCAGCAGTTGCACAGGCTTAAGATGGGTCTGATGAAATAAGGCTTTGTGTTCCACCCGGTCTTTTGAGTAGAGGAACTGAAGCCGGCACTTGTCACAATGTTGCACTGACTTTTTCTGGATACATAAACATGCAGCAAAATGACAGATTCAGTCAAAACACCAAGTGAGCAATTGCTTTATTCTACTCATTCACAAATCCTTACACCTTATACTATGAAAGCTTATATATAGCAAAATTCAATTGGCAATGCTATATGCAAAATGGCAATACAAAAGGGGGAACAACTAAAACTCTCGCTAGTTTAGGAAGAATATCTTAGATTCCCCCTCTTGTAGAGCAAAACAACACTGACACTACAGGCACCAGAATTACTATACTGCTTGCCAAACTGTCAGGACATGACAAAAAAAAAAAAAAGGATGCGGCTCCCTCTGAGTCACTCACTAAACTAATACGGGTGTGAGAGTCGCTTGAGTCAGTATTGGCGCTAACCGGCTCTCTGAGCGGTTCCGATTCAGTTACATGTGTCCGGTTGTAGAGGAAGAGGAACGAATCTGAATCGCCCACAGACAGGTTAGCACTCCTGGAGCACAGACCAGAGTCATGAGTGAATCCACCGGTTAACTTCCTTTACAGCCCAATACTGACTCAAGTGACTCACGCACCTGGATCAGAGAGCGGGTTAGTGCTCCTGGCGGGTAAAAGAAAAGTGTACTATATACAGAAGTCAGTCATTTGAATTGGAGCTAAAGCCATGAAAAAAAGTTAGGACACTCAAATATTCAGTTCAGTTTTTTAAGAAATGTTCACATATCTATCACACATGTCTAATCTTTTTTTTTATTGATCTCTGGAATAGAAAGTGATTTAATTACAGTTAAACTACAAAAACTAACCATTAAACAAAAAAGTGTTTTTTAACTGAGGAAAGAGTTAGGACACCATACCCCCTAATAGCTAGTGTTACCCCTTTTGGCTGAAATAACTAGTGAGAAGCTTCTTGTAGCCATCTATCAGTCCCGGTCTTCCGGATGAAAAAAAGGTTTGCCCCACTTCCCAATGCATAATTCTTTGAGCTGTGAGAATTGAGGGTTGTTTTTTGCATGTACAGCCTGTCAAGTCACCCCATAGCATCCCAATGAGATTATCTACACCCCTCCAGGATTCTCCAATTCTTAGTTTTCAGCCATTCACTGGTAGATTAACTGTATGTTTTGGGTCATTGTCATGTTACAGGGCCCAGTTCCACTTCAGCTTTAGTGATCTCACATGTTCCTCAAGCATCCTCTGATACATGGTAGAACTCATGGTGGATTCTATGATGGTGAGCTGGCCAGGTCCTGTTGCAGCAAGCATCCCCAAACCATGACACTTCCACCTCCATGTCTCACAGTTGTTCTAAGGTTCTTTTCTTGGAATGCTGTATTTGGTTTACACCAGGCATGTCCTCTGTTCTGGTGTCCAAATTGTTCAATTTTAGACTTGTCTGTCCAAAGAAGTTCTGGACTTTGTCTATTCTCTCTGGCAAACTACAGTCTGGCCTTGATGTTTCTCTTAGAGAGCAAATATTTCCTCCTTGCACACCTCCCATGCAAGTAAAAGTTGTGCATTCTCTTTCTGATTGTAGAGGCACTTTCACATCAACAGTAGCAAAAGCCAGCTGTAGGTCCTGTGATGACATCTTAGGGTTTCTGGAGACGACTTCTGGCATCTTGCAGTCTGCTCTTGGGGTGAACTTGCTTTGATGGCCAGACCTGGACATGTTGGCAGTTATTTTGGACGGCCTCAAATTGTAGAATTTTCTGAATAGGGAAATGGCTGATTGCAAATTCTTTTGAGATCTTTTAAAATCTCTTACCAGACTTATAAGCTGCTACAATCTTCTTTCTGAAGGCCTCAGACAGCTTTTGATCTCATCATGGTGTTCAAAACTCACCTCAACAGTCAGGAGCACTCTAAACTAAATTTCTGAGGTTTAAATAGGGCAAAACTCCTTTAAAATGCTGAGTAATTATCTAATTATTTGCACCTGATGTGCTACACCTGTGTGATTTGAGCCAAATTAATTGGAAATAAAAGGTAGGGGTGTCTCAATTTTTTCCTCTCCAGAAATTCAATTTTTGTAGAATTACATTTAATTAAAAAAAATTTAAATGTCTTTTCTTCAGTTTTAATTTAGTTGCATTACTTAAATCTCCCAGTATTGTTAATATTGAGTTACAAAAAACACAGGCTTTCATAGGATGTCCTAGCTTTTTTTTCCCAACGGTTCTCTCCTAGGCTTTGCAGTATAAGCTGTGCTGCTTACCTGATGCTTATTGTAGTGTAACTGGAAGCTGCTGCTGGACTTGAACACTTTGAGGCAATAAGTGCATTGAAGGTTGTTCGTGTCCTTGTGAAGTTCTCGGAAGTGAACTAGAACATCATTGTAGAAGGAAGAACGGAAACTGCAAACCTAAAAAAAGCTGCATAAATTCAGTAACACAGTCTTGACTATGAAATACAACATTTAAAATCATTATTTAAAGAGAATAAAGACACAGAATCAAGTAGCTGAAATAGATGGGAAAATATGGCAAGCTGTTAAAATCACATTATATTAGTAATCTAAAGTTGATAAGGTCCCATTCACTTTTTTGGTCAGTATAGTGGAGACAGATTCTCATGGTTATCAAATAACATATCTAGACACTCACACATCAAAACCACTTCAGTGTTAATAGCGCCCCTTTGTGGAAAATATTCAGACTGTTCAAAAAGGGAATGGTGAAATAAAAATGTTTCATTCATATTGCAAAGTTGTTGGTTATTACAAAAAATGTGGCAGCCCTAATTTAGTGCAGTATATTTTTAAGCACAAGCTTACTTTAAACTCTATAGAGACAGATAAAGATTACCTGACACATGTATGGCATTTCTCCAGGCTTGTGAGTGTTTTTCATATGATTCAGAAATAGAGGTTCGTTTTCAAACGACAATTCACAAATCTTACAAATGGCTGCAAAAACACAAGAAGAACAAGTTTTTACTACTTTTTACACACTCACAGTCTCTGGTTTTACATGTTATTATGCACAAATCATAACAATAGTCCATACATGTTTTAGAGAAAGCAGAACTTGTATGTCAAAGGAGGCTCACCTGTGGATTCTATTTGGCTGTGGACAGTCTCAACATGGCATTGCAGGGTGAAGGGTGTAGAAAAGTTCCTGAAGCAATGCTGGCACACTGTGTGGTTGTCCACATCCCCATTCTGGAACTCTATTTCCATGTGGTGCTTCATGTGATTCATCAGTCTGAAAAGAGATAAATGCTTAGACACAACTCACAAAACAAATATGGACTGGGAGGCATAACCATATAAAGTAAAACACTTATATACACTTGACTATGTCAAGATATAGGATTTTTATCTAACGTGGATTTAGTGATGAGCCCATACAAACTCAACAAAACAGCATAGACCAGGAGTCGCACTTGCAGTTGCTCCGGTTATCAGAGTAGTTTTTATACCACCTGTGCATGTTGCTGTTAAATACTGAAAGGTTGCTTTAGACAGTGCCCTCCATAAAGTTGGGGACAATACATTTTTCTTTTATTAACACCTCTGCTCCTCCGTGTTAAATTTGAATGATTTATTGATTCATGATTAAAATGCACATTCCAGATTTTAACTCTAAAGTTATTTGCATACTTTAGTTTCTCCATGTAGAAATTGTAACACTTAATACAGTCCCCCTCATTTCACAGCACTATTATGATTGTTACAGTTAGATTCACAGATGTGTTTCATTGCTTCATTAGTGTACGGATAAGATAACTAGGCTTGCTTCTACAATTTGGAGACTGTAGTTGCCATTCTTTACAATATGTGTAAATAAAAGTCCTAAAAACAAGAATTAAACCATTTGTGACATCAGTGAAAATGTAGGATTCCCAAAATCAACTGTCTGGAATATAATTAAAAAGAAAGAATGGTAAGCGTTGTAAACACAAAGGGGCTGGTAGGCCAAAGACCACTACATCCTCTACAGAAGACTTCAAAAACAGAAATACAGAGGCTACACTGCAAAACACTAACCACAAAAACAAAATGGCCAGATTTCAGTTTGTTAAAACATACTTAAAAGACTCTAGAAAAGATTATGAACAGACAACACCAAGATTAATCCAGATCAGTGTGATGGAGAGGAAAGTGTGGAGATTAAAAGAAACTGCCCAAGGCATGATAACTCGTCTGTTAAACATGATGCAGATTGCATTTGCACAATGAATTCTGAGGTGTATAGAAACACCCTATAATGCTTATACTCCAGTAAATACCTCCAAACACATAGGACAGCAACATCATCCTGCAACAAGATAATGATCTCACTGTTGGATTATTTACACTAAAGAGCAGAGGGGTTAATAAAAGAAAAATGCGTCTTTGTCCCACACATTATGAAGGGTACTGTATACATAACTACCCTCCCCCACCCCAAAATTCCATCCCAACTGAATTGTATCTTACTTGATGTTGTTCTTCAACTTCTTATCACAGAGAAAACATTTCATCATAATGGGCACTTGGTTATTCTCTTTCAGGACTGGCTGACCAGGGTCCTTCCCATAGTAAAAATCTTCAACTAGTATGATGAGCTTGCCATGTTGATCATAGTCCCCAGTTCCAGGACTAGGAGCTCCCTCTGGTATCTCAGAAGTAGTAATGTGTATTACGGAAGCAGAAGGAGGAGGAGAGGCTGAAGAATGCCTGACACTGGCAGATGTAGAGGAGGAAGAGGGGTATATAGGTCTTCTATGTGAAACTCCTCTTGTCTTTCTTTTTCTGGGATGCACAGACAAGGCCTGGATATTCTTTATGAGCTTCTGATTGCACCGCTGAAACCAATGGTAAACAATGGTGAAAAACCATTGACCTGGCTGTATGATAGAACTGAGCAATATGGATTTCTGGTTTAAACTACAATGTTGTTAATGGTTAATGGTGACTAGCTTGGTGACTATTCAGTGAACTGAATACCACTCACAGCTTTCCAGGGACACACAACATACGTTATCATAAACAGATATTTTACAAATGTGTGCATGCTAAAAATAAACAAGCAGAGATTTTTCTAACAGTGATTATGGTTTAACAGGCAACTTTCCACACCAAAACAATAGCAAAATACTTTTTATTTACATTATTTACATATGACCTAAACCTTTTGCGCACTATGAAGATGGAACTTACACACAGGTAGCCACGAAGACACTGCACAGCTTTGTAGGAAGCACCGCACACTGAACAGGTTTGTGGTGGCCTGGAAGCACCCTGAAATACTGTAGAGAGACATTTGATTCAGCTCATTAAAGCCTAATAAAGAACCTAAACTTGACTTAAAATGACAAATATAAAGTTGCATTTACATGAAATATTTTTTTAAAGAAATAGATTCTTTATAGTTATTGTGATTATTTTTATGCACATCAGATTAGCATTATAGTCAATATTGTATATTGTCAACTTATTTGGAATCGATTACAAATACAGTAAAAGTAATGAAATACATTTTAACACTTTTAGCACTGAATGAGTGAAGTGAATAGTCGTCATTTTATACAGAAAATAATAGGGGCGGGAATCGCAGGGTATCTTACAATACGTGATATGTGGCCCACAATAATGATAAAATCACAATGCAGCAATTCGACAGTGATATCGCAATGCATTACAGAAACACAGTGGACGTTATTAACTTACATAAGTAACAGCAATGCTATTCTTACCGTGTTTGGAAGCCTGGGGGGACCACTAATTTGCCATCAGAGTGAATGCAGTGACTTGCTAACTTCAACATGAACGCACTCTTCAGAAACCAACACAAATACTCACTTGAAAGCATGAGGCTTTTTTTGGTTTTGCTGCACCAGACACTACAGTCCTCACTGCTCCCATGAAACGAGTCAAGAGTCATCGTGTCTCCACCAATCACATCGATGACGTGTTTGGAAGGCGGGTCCTCCTGTACAATTTCTAGTTTAACTCTCTGCATGCCAATCGCCAAGTTTTTGTTTGATCAAAATTGTTATTAAGGACATCAGTGGGGATGAGCAAGACTTTAAGGCTCAGCTCTAATAAAGTTAGAAACATTCTATACTGGGATTAGAAATTTACTGGAACTTATTTTAAAAATCCTCTGCATACTGTGATATTTTTTATTTGTAACATAGATAGATGGAGACAGATAGATAGATAAGTTAGTTGCTGTATGTAGAGGGCTTCCTCATTACTGCCCCCACAGCATTACAGTTTGAGCTGCCTGTTGGCGTTCAATAGTGTCAGAGGATACCTGTATGCAGGGTAAGACCTGTGGTGCATTGGCAATGCTCAGCCCCATCTCCGTCACAAGCACCTCTTCAAATCACCAGCCATATGTCCCAGCTCTCGCTGAGAGTGCAGCCCTCCAAAAATGTTTAAAGTCAAAAGCACTGAATATCCAATTGTCATACCTTTTTATAAACTCCCTAAGAGCCACATGAACCTGATTGACAGTTGTGCTTAGCTGGATAGGATGATAGCATTTCCTTTTGTCTTATGTATTGTCTGAGGCCTTGCTAAGCTAGCAAGGTGGCTAAAGCTAAAACTTTGCCTCTGACTAGCAGCGGCAGCTAATGCTAAATTATAAACAAGGGGTTTGTTGACATTTTGGAAGGAGAAGAAAGAGAGAAAGTGTTAACGGTTGCTAGAGCTATGTTTTCAAAACAAGCCTTTGTTGATATTTCTGAAGAGAGCGAGCTAGCACAGTTTCTAGGCTGCCATTCATAAACAAAATTCTGTTTACATTTTCTGAGGTCCAGGTTAGCAGGATGCTAAAAGCCTGGGGAATAAGTCAGAGGAGTAAAGGACCCTAGACAGAATTATGTGATGAAATGATTGACATGTTAACACTTTGTGATGTAAGAGCCAGGTATTCGGCCTTCCCAATAAAGGTGGCACACAGGCAATGTGCTCAACCCAACTCTGTGGAAAATTTTGGAGGGGAAGCTGATTACCTAACTCAGGGAAAGGAATTATGAGAGACACTCTATTTTCACCTTTAACTGTGTATTCTACTGAAAAGTAAACAGATCTTAAATCCTAAAATGTTTCTTGTTCAGTCCTTGTCCTTATTCATAAAACAGAAAGAGACCTCACGCAAAACTATATAAAATCCTCCCCGTTAGATAGAGATGAACCAAATGCAGATGTAACATCAAAGTCAATTAAACGCCTCTACAAAACATTGCGGCCGCATAGAGCACGTTCATTTATCCAAAATGTGAATGCTCGTGTGGACAAGGCCTTACTATGTCTACTGTTTGCAGCTTGTGTGGATGTTTGTCGACAGGCTGCATTTTTGTATCTTCTGTGAAACTGGGCATTCTACCAATTCATGCAGACATTCTAGGTTTAGCCAATTTGCAGCTGCTCTAGCTAGTGTTAAATCATTGAAATGCACCTTAGTTAAAACAGTCCATGTGAAACAATGATACCTGCACAGTAGTCTACAAAGGGGGAACGATAAAATAGCAGACATGGACTTTTTTTGTAACCAAATTATACAAGTTACTTAAGTAATTTCAGACCTACTTGCAATATTGGATCTTTTCCCTCTTTTTCAAAGAAGTTCTCATGCAATGTGTGTTTTACTCACGCATGTGTATCACATCTACAGAGTTGAAGGTAAGGTTCATGCGGAAAAGAGACACACAGAGATACGACCATCATAAAATAATCCACGGTTTGTTGAACAATCTAAAAGCGAAGCAAAGTGAACCCAGACTTTAGATTTGATTATCGATGACTTTCCTTGTGTCCTGCAGCACCACCCAGAGGAGACATGAAGTAGAGAAGCTGGTGAGTCAAATTGGCGGTGAAAGTTTGTTAATTAAAGTGTTGATATTGCCGTTGGCATATCAATTATCATATTGTGTGAGCAAGAATGACAATATACATCGCAATATTTATATTTTGGTTCAGCCCTAGTAAATAATGATTTAAAATACATGCCAAATCTAGACATCTGTCCAATACCCATAATTGTTTAAAGCAATGATCTGCCTATATAGTCTTGATTTCATAAAAACACAGATACACACAGACACACACAATAAATAACTTCTAACCTTGCGCAACAATGGCTGAAGGAGCTGGTTTCTCCACTTCTGGTTTTGGAGCGAGAACAGGGAGGGTTTTATAAAGGTTCCGAGTAGACATCTGTGTGGGCAATTTGACTGAGACTGGAAGGCTGGACGAAGGGTCTGGAACACTGTGGGTCAGCACTGCAGGTGGAAGGGTGGACACAGGTGCTGGGACACTATGGGTGAACACAGGTGCTGGGTCTTCAAAGGTGGACACCGGTTTCAAGACATCCTTACTGAGCATGTTCGTTAAAATTGCCTGATTGACTGCTACCACTGGAACGGTAGGGTTTGGCAATGCTGTCGGAACTGTGACAACTTCTGAAGGGAGCACTGATGGACTGATAACTTCAGCAGCAGCTGCAGGTGGTACAGTAGGTGGAGGCATGTTCACGTGTCCTTAAGATACAGACACAAAGACAGAGTATAAATTAGCAGATATAAAAATGTATTTTAAAATCCAGAAAATTACACTCATAAAAACTATTGTCTTCTACATTCACTCGCACTGTTAGATGATACCAGAGTCAGCTGAAGAGGAGACTGGAGGGAGGTTGGATGGTGAGGGACCCAGAGCAGGCATTCCAGTTGAGGCACCGTTTTGTATACCAGACGGGGCATGGATGGTGAGACTCACTGGGATCTGAAATGTGTACTTTCCTGGAGCAGCTGCTTTTGCGTTGCCTGACTGAGAAGCAAGCTGAGAAACGATGAACTGACCTGCCTGAGCTGAAGAAAATAGGATGAATTTCAATCAAAACCGCACATCAATAATAGAAATACAGAAATAATAAAAAGATGAAAGAACCTGATCTTCTTTGCTAACTTGATACTTGTAACTGTGCTCATCTAAAAATGCATTTTTCTTATAAGCATCATGAGTAAATGTGTGTGGGGGGAAAGGCAGATGCTTATTTAGATGCTTACCAGGAGATAGAAAAGTGACAGATTGACCAGTAACAGAAGGCAGAATGTAACCGACAGGAGTTGTAAGGCTCTGTGGAGTGCCTGGGGGTGTCTGTGGGGGAGAAAGTTTTTCTATTTGGGAACATTTAAAGAGATGCAAAATATGTCTTAAAAAAAAATAAAGAAATTTGGCTAAACCTGGGAGGCTATGTATAAATGCTGGCCAGGGGTGCCACCTGCAGCCATCTGAATAGGTTGCATAACACTGGGAAACGCCTGCTTGGCCACAACTGGAGCTGAAAGGGAGAATATTGCTTGTCAGTCTTGGAGTTCAAAGACTATTAATACTAGCATTTTATAACTAGATGACATACTGACCAGTATGAGGAGTACAACCCCTGGCAAAAAGTATGGAATCACCCATCTCAGAAGATGTTCATTCAAATGTTTAATCGTGTAGAAAAAAACAAACAAACAAGCACATACAAAACTTGTCACTCAACAATCCAACCTTGTGGCTGTATAAAACACTTAAAAAAAAAAAAAACAAAGAAAGATAACTATAGTCAATGACAACTGTTTTAAAGATCAAACAATGGAAAAAAATATGGAATCACACAAATCTGAGGGAAATTATATGGAATCACCATGCACTTTGCATTTCTAAAATAAACACCTGTATCTGATTACAACTGCTAATTAGTTTGCAGTTAAAAACGAGTGCTTGCACACGTTAGTGATGTGTAGAAACAAGACGATTGACATAACTTATGGCTCCAACACAAGAGATGTCAGTTGAAACAAAGGAGAGGATTATCAAACTTCTTGAAGAAGGTAAATATTCACGGTATGTTGCAAAAGATGTTGGTTGTTCCAAGTCAGCTGTGTGTAAAATCTGGACCAAGTACAAATCAAATGGAAAGGTTGTAAAAGGGAAGCGTACTGGTCAACCAAGAAAGACATCAAAGCGCTAAGACAGAAAACTTAAAGCAATTTGCCTTGAAAACAGAAAATGCACAACAAAACAAATGAGAAACAAATGGGCAGAAAGTGGAGTCAGTGTGTGTGACCGGACAGTAAGAATTTGGCTAAAAGAAATTGGATTTACATACAGACAAGCCAAACGAAAACCATCATTAACATCTAAACAGAAAAAAAACAAGGTTTCAGTGGCTAATGAAAGACAATTTTGGACTGCGGATGACTGGATGAAAGTTATATATTCAGTGATGGACACTTTTCTTATTCCATCAATTGAAAGGATGTTTGGTGATGGTAGCATCATTTTTCAGGATGATAATGCATCGTGCCATAGGGCAAAATCTGTGAAAACATTCCTCCAGGTAAGACATATAATGTCAATAGCATGGCCTGCAAATAGTCCGAACCTTAATCTGATTGAAAATCTGTGGTGGAAATTAAAGAAAATGGTCCACGACAAGGCTCCAACCTGCAAAGCTGATCTGGCAATTGCAATAAGACAAAGCTGGAGACAAATTGATGAAGTATACTGTCTGTCATTAGTTAAATCCATGCCTCATACTTAAAATTATTATAAACTATATTATTTTAAATTATATATCCATACATTTCATATATGAGATCACTGAGCACATGTAGAACTTATAGAACAAATAAAAGCAGGAATTGTTTTAATTGTCTAGTTATCATCAACATTATTTAATTAAAATTATGAACGGGCTGTTTACACTGCTATAGGTAAGGGGCGTGCACTAGGACCCAGGGGGAAGATACATGCTGCTGCTCTGTAGTTGAACAGAAAGAAGCGAGGGTCAGATTGTGAGTATTTGTCAATAACTGTTCATTGTTTAACTTAACTTATGTTTCCTTAAGTGAAAGGAATCCAAACAAATTTAAAATACAATTAATGAAGCCTATTTAGGTTTGGCAAAACATTTCAGCGGATTTCTCGCTCGTTTTGTTTTTAAATGTTTGCTCCGCCCTGCCTCTCTGAGGCGCTAGCATCAGTGCGCAGGAGTGTGTTCAGTCCGCTCTGCGCTCAACTAAAGTTTTTAATTTCCGCGTTGAGCGACACAACGAATCGATTATGAAATTCGTTGCCAACTCTTTTATTAATCGATTTTAATCAATTAAATCGATTCGTTGTTGTAACCCTAGTTGGATTGTTGAGTGACAATAGTATTGTGGCATGTATGTGCTTGTTTTTTTCTTTCTACACATGAACATCTTCTGAGATGGGTGATTCCATATTTTTTGCCAGGGGTTGTATACTAGCCATGTCCTTAAACAATTCAGAAGCAGAGACTGGTTCCTGCTATTTTAATCATTAATGTTTGTTTTAAAAAATTAAATAAATAAAATCAACAAAAGATTTGATTTTCAGAAAGCTCTTAGGTTGTCTTTCACACGTTGTGCTTATCTATTTGTTCTGCAACGTACCAGCAACAACAGGCAGAATTGTCTGTACGCCCCCCAATCCAGAGGCCTGAACAGCGCCAGAAGGAGGAGATACTGCAGGGCTTCTGTCTGAGGGCGCTGACGATACTGATACAAGCTGGTTTTGCTCTGGCAACAAAAAGGTAATTGTAATAAGCATAAATGAAATATATTGAGATTTGTGAAATCTTAAACACAAATAAAAATAAAAAGATGAAGAAGCAGAAGAAGATTTGTATTGTTTCATACCGCCACTGCCACAGGCCACTAAATTTGTTTCGCCTGTTTTACTTTGACAAAGCGTGATGATGTCATCTTCACACTGCATGTAAAATTCCGACCCAGCCATGTTCAATAAAGTCTATAAAACATTAAAACACACATATAAATGATACCATACTAGTAATTCTACCAACTGTTCATAAAAATAATATGCATATTCTCTGTGGTGTGTGTGTGTGTGTGTGTACACAGCTGCAAGGTCAAAAGTTTAGATGAATTCCCCATTTCAACATGTTTCTAAAATGTTAACAGCTTTGCCTGTAGCAGTGAAACACTATCAATTCGATGTAAACAGTAAACGGAAAAGGATATACTCAGATATACAATTAAGACTTTAATATTCCTCGTTTCAAACACAAATGTACTCTAAACATGAAAAAGCTGAAAGTACAAAGTTGTGACATGCTGACCAAAGTGTGGATCTAGATTCTTCTGTAGCAGCAACAGTCTGTATTGCCACCGATCTACTAGTTTTCCACGATTTCCGCGGGCTCCCTGTCTACTATTCCCTAGGCAGTGTAAATATGTGCGTGAAGCTAACAGCTAGCAGAGCTGCTAGTTGAGAGTGGACTCCCACTCTATGGCCCCTCCTCCAGCTGTGCTACACTGGTTAGCCTTAGCTTGTCCTGACTACTTGAGTTAAAACACATGCCCCAAAACACGCGTTTACCACTTTTTGTTTCGAGATCACACAAGCAATGAAAATCTTACCTCTTATGCTATTTTCAAGCATGAAAAGCGAATGAGGGCAGCGCAATTCGTACTACACTCTCTCTGCCATCGGGAGAAAACCACCGCAGATCTGTAAACTGTAGATGATTTTCTCCTACAGTCTGCGCCTCGCGGTAGGTTAACCGATTCAGAACGTCACTTCCCCACCTCTGGGCGGCTAGCGGATTGGCTGCGATCTTTAGGAGGGGGCGGGCTTATCGCTCGCATGCACAAGTTTAAAAAATACAGAAAGTACAAAAAATTATGATGTTTGCAACACTATAATACGTGAATTACTGGCAAAGAATGCATACGATTTAATAGATACCATACCCTGAGCAGATGTAGACACATACAATCACATACTTATCAGGCATTTCAATCAGACTTATCATGCAATATGTTTTGTGTCGACAGAAAAAAATGGGCAGTATTACAATTGTCTTAACAAATCTGTATTCAACTACACCTCCGAGGTATTTCTGCATTGGCTTTATAAACATGTTTCAGATTTTGTCTTCACTGGCCGCTAACGTTGTCAACAACAGACAGATGAACAGGAACTGGTGGAGCAGCTAACGTTAGCAAGCTAGTTAGTGAGGTAATTTAGCTGCATTTATAAACAAACGTAACAGATAAATTATAGCGCATTTGTTTATAGCGAAAAACCTGATCATAGCTGTGAGTAAACGCACGCTAAGTTTTTTAGACTTAACTTAAGTAGAACGAGACAACACATATTTTGGTCCAGCACTTGGCTAAGTTTGGTTAGCTATTATAGCAGCAGACAGCTAGTTAGCCTTTCAGTTTTGGGCATTTAAGATGGCGACGGAGCATTGACGCTGGTCTCCAGCACCAGAAATAACGTTGTGTAAGGTTCTTTCATACCAATAAACCCAGAAGACACACACGTACACTATGCAACATTCACCAATAAAGATCCAATTGCGAGTTTGTCGTTAGTACCCTAATTCTGGACTGGTATTCACCAGACATTCCTGCTTCAGCCACTTTAAAATGCACAATTGCTGGCACTAGCTGTTTATTTTTACAATCTGTAAAATCTCCATTAAAACTGCAGAAAGGATGCTCTGAAGCATCTGCAGTGGATAGTCAGAGGATAACAGTAATCATGTTTACATTAAATGACATGAATATCTATGTAAAAATGTAATTAAAACTTTATGTACCAACTTAATATTAAATTGTACTGCCTTGTTGAATGTTAATTCGTTATTGCTATCGTTATAATACTACTACTAATAAATATTATTCATTTGACTATTTGAATATTGTCAGAGCTTTTAAACACAAACTGGAATCACTAACTGATAAATCACATCAACCGATAGAGGTTGGAAAATAGCGTTGCACTGTAATCAGAACCATCAAAATCGTGTTTATTGGCCAAGTAAGTGAGTAAACACATACAAGGAATTTGATTCCGGTAGATGGTGTCTCTCAAGCAC
>JBBIGC010159136.1:0-16900 GCA_037576955.1 Lepidarchus adonis
GTGTGTGTGTGTGTGTGTGTGTGTGTGTGTGTGTGTGTGTGTGTGTGTGTGTGTGTGTGTGTGTGTGTGTGTTCTTCCTGAATTCTGTTTTGCATTTGTGGAAGACATCGTAACAGTCATGGTGCATTTGTAGCGTCGTTGAAGTGATAAGAGTGAACAATTCAGAAGGAAGAGTTCTTCATTCATGTTTTATTTTATATGTAATATGTATATTATTTAGATATATATACTTTTATATATATGTATGTATATATGCTATACATAGAAATCTAGGTATTTAGCAATGCTTTCACAAAGGAAAACCAGTACAGACCAGAGTTTGGCAAAACAGTGCTCACATTAACAGAAACTCAGGGTGGACACTGAGCGAGAGAAGGAGCTGAGAAGCTATCAGTACCTAAAGAACATCTCTGGGATTTGAATTACACCAGTATCACAAAATACTGCAATTCGTATCACATTCATCATCATCACTGCGAATACAATCAGTTGTGTATTAATACTACAATCACTGAGGTTGGTTTCACCGATTGGTCAAACCAGTAGTCATATGACAATCTTTTGTGGCCGAGTCCCACACCCAAATTGCCAAGTCGCTTCAGTAACAGATGAGAATTGGAAATGATGTATCATGTGCACTGTGGTTGCTCTAAGCTCCTTCTCTTTCTGTCTTGTGTTTCTCATGTGTAAAACACACTTGACTGATTGCACAGCTGATCAAAAAAAATAATAAGAGACAGAAAACAACTCTACAGGGACTCATATTGGACAGACTTGACCAGAAGAAGAAAAAATTAAAAAGAAAAAGAGAAAACAAACAAAAAACATCAGCAAAACTGAAATAGGTCCAGACTTGCAGTGAGTGCAACAGATCGTAATCACCGCACTTTATATTTTGATGTAAAAGTGTCCGGAGAGAACTGCTGCCCCCCTTTCCTTTTGATAATTAACCCCACACCAAAAGAGACAAGAATCTTGTAGGAATTTCAGCACTGACGCCCTTACAAATCCAAGCTGATACCATGGAGTATCAGGGAGTGATTTCAACATACAACTTTGTACATTTTTCAGCACGTTCTGATTGGGTCCCATCACTAAAAGGTGGGAAGTGCATGCAAGCTCCTACTTCTCAGGTTTGTTCCTAAATGAACCTAACAGTAGAAGCATTGCCAGAGCAATTTCATTACACTACCAAATACAGCCCAACTACTCACAAAACATACACAGCTGCACCATTATGCTAACCTATTCAAATGAGCATCCTCCATTTAAAAATTAAGAGGAAAAACATAATCATTATGAATATATGTGTGTATGTATGTAGGTGTGTATTATAGATCTTTATACACACACACACACATTAAACATTCTCGTCTCTTTCCTCAGTCGAACAGAGGGGCACAGCACCTTTTACCACCCGTTACGCTTTATTAGCAGCTTCTTCCACATTCCTCTTGTACGCAGGTACCCAGTTGTTTTATATTAGAGAGGAGTTAAAACTGTGCTCCTCTTGCTAGCTTTCCTTTACCAGTATTTAGCTTAAGTGAGGAGGTATGGATAGATCCTGCCACTGCCCTCCACACATGTTTCTGTCAGACACCAGCTGCTAACGTTAACATCATGCTCTCGCCTGGTGCCTGCGTCCGTCACCTTACAGTGACGTCTTTAAAACCAAGACCAAAAGAAACAAAACAACAATTAACATGAGTCACGTATTGCACAGACAGTTAAACAGTATGAATCTAAGAGCATATTCAAGCAAGTTTGTCCAAAAGAGCAATACAAATGCACAGTCCTCTGACCTAACCTTACAAATGCTCGTTAGACATCTAACTTCTCATTCCAGTCTGTTTCCATGGACTGCGCAAATTACCACAAGACAGAAGTCCTTATTGGCTTACAGTACAACGACTCAAGGTTCTGCTACCCTCTACCTCCATATTGGCCCCACAGTCATTAGTGGGAAAAGCAGACATTTGCTAGGCTTAGGTGAGTCCCCTGGATTTGCTGCGGTGCAAAGGAACAGGGCCTTCTGGAGGTGAAAGGGGAGCATGGTCCACAGTTGGGGGTAGGGGGGGGGAGGGGCGGGGGAGGGTTATGGGAGCTCACGGGTGAACTTTGAAGGCCAGGAGCTGTTCTGAGTGCATGTTGTTGAGGGAGCGCAGGTCAGGCAGCTTAAGCAGCAGTTTGGTGAAGATGGCAATCTCGTTGGGATGGTTCTTGGTGATGAGGCTGCGCAGGGTGCGGATCAGTGTCTCCTGGAGAGCTTCCACAGAGTTCACGTTCTCCAGGCCCGAACGGTCTAAAAAAAGATAATGATTGTAATGAACTGAGGAATTAATATGCAACTTGATAAAATTGCAAGTAATGTAACAAAGATGGAAGTGATTCATGTCTGGACAATTAAAAATATACCTGCAGACACAAGCACAACGGCAGTGAAAAGGCTCATCTCCTCCTCGCTCAGGTGCAACGCACTCAGCTTCTCACTAAAGTCGAACATGGAGTTGAGCAGGTCACCAGCACCCATAGAGCGGAGAGCCTCTACACTGTACTTTTGCCCGCTCAAAAAGGTCACTGTGCGGTCCTTCATGTTGAACAGTGATGCAAAGCGCACCACTAGCACCTGGGACAGGAAGACAGAACATATTGCATTAGATATTCACTACTTTATAAAACAAACACCACTTTATCCACGTAATACATGAATTATTTATTTATGTCAAATTACAAGCCTCAAGAGTTCATTTAAAGCATTTTATTCCTTTCATTATAACTGGTGATTTCTGTCTTTTAATTTGTTTAGGAGCTTCTTGGAGGTGTACAAGGTTGACATATTTGAGTTTTATACAAGTGTCTGCAAGTAAATTGTCTGCCTTTTGCTCTTGGCATCTTTCTATTTTATGTTAAGTATTTGTAAAGCACTTTTTACAACTGACGTCGTCACAAAGCAGCTTTACAGAGTCCGGGTCCAAGTCCCAAATAAGCCAAAGGCGAGAGAGGGAAGGAAAAACTCCCTAATTGTAGGAAGAAACCTTAAAAGGAACCAAGTTCCTTGTGTGGATATTTTATGCTAATTATTCTACTAGAAAGAGATGTTAAGACTCCACTGCTGAGTTTATTGGATTCCTAGATTAAACAGACCTGAACTCATCAGTGGGCTGGAACAAGTTTGGTTAGAGGTTAAGGAAAGTGGTCAGAAGATACATACCTCAAAAGTTCCAGCCTTGAGAAGGCTAACCTGGTCATGTTGGGAGAGCTCCCTGAAACCTGGGATGCGCTTAGCAAACTCCACAACCTCCCTGACCGCTGGCGTGAAGCTCATGGAGAACTCCTCCCAGATAGTGTGACCTGACTTTCGTGGGTCCACATAGGGTGAAGTGTTCATGGGACACACCTAGTATAGGAAGCAATAGGAGTTTGGAACATCATGACTCATGCAGAGACCATCCTACTTTGTGAAATCAATCACCATCTAATACTTTAAATTCTAAATATGTATCTGAATAATCAATGTTTTTTCCATTGCTGGCAAACAAATTATTTTTACTCACCAGGTGCATCCTATTGCCTCCAACCCATGCTGGACCACTATACCTGCCATTGGCTAGAGTATCATTGGCATTGTGCCCCTGCAGCGAGTGGCCAATCACAGAAGTAGAACAGTGGTCTAGGGGGGCACTGTTTGGCAGTCTGACTGGGCAGTGGCCACTAGGGGCCCGGTTAGCAAGTCGAACAGGGCAGTGGACAGGAGAACCGTCCTCTTGCAGGGATTCTTCAGGATGGTGAGGAGCGCAGTCCGAAGGCGGGAGCTGGCTTGTTACAGAGGCGACATTGTTGCAGTGGTTCCAGGTCTCCTCCATGTGCCGGCTGTCATTGCTGATGCGTTCAGCAGCAGTTGGCGAGCGAGGGGCCTCGCCCTGCTCCTGGTTATACATGAAGGTCTCTTGGTGCGCCCTGGTCACCGTCCCGACTACCTCTTCCTCGCCGCTGTCCGTAGCGCTGGAAGAGTCTGAGCTTGGGCTTGTATCCATGGCAACCATGGGGTCAGGGTCACTGCTGGACTCAGACTGGTTGCTTTGCGGGGAACAAGCCGGGGAGAAGGAGGAAGGAATGGATGATGGGCCCTTAGAGGTGGGCTTGGGAGGAGATGATGGAGTCTGGTTGCTAAGCGCCAGCGACTGGTTGTGGAGCTGGCTGGTGTTAATCATGTTGTTCATGGCACTCTGCATCTCTAGCAGCATGCGTTGCTTCTCCCTTTTGGGGATTCGACCAAAACGTACAGCTGGGGAGAATAAACACAGACAATCTCAGTACCCCGCCAGTATAAAAGCAGGCGTAGTAATGTTGCATACAAAATATACTACTGCAGCTGCTAAAAACAAGCTACATTAAGCTAGAAGAACAGGCAGCAAAAACAATTCTTACATAACCGGTATTAAGGACAAAGGTCTCCTTTCTAGGGAAGAGTCAGCAGCCTGTTTACAATAGCAGGCCCAGACCAAACCGGGAGCGGAGTGTGTATGAACTTGCAAAAAGGAATAAATATAAACATATAATGTAACCTCACCATCTCTGGACATGCCGACAAGCAGACACTTCTTGAAGCGGCACTGCTGGCATCGGTTCCTGTTGATGCGCATAATCGGGCAGTTTTCGTTCTTAAGGCATTTCTTGTACTGGATGTTCTGCTGGATGCTTCTCCGGAAGAAGCCCTTAAAATAAAACAAAGAGAAACCGTCAGAACATGAAACGATCAAGGAGAGAGGGACGAGTGAACATGGTGACTGTGACCACACTGAAGAGAACAGGTGGAGGTGGAGGTCAGGGAGAAGAACAGGTGTGGCCAACTCCTCCAATTCCTCCTCTCAGAAATTTGAGGTCAGTACTGTTCAGGTTTTAGTGGAGCAGGTTAATTTGACCAACACAACCTAAAGACACGTTCATCACATTAATCCAGCCACAAATGAGAGAACAGATCAGCCCGATCATGTCAGAGCCTGGGACCACAGCCAACAGGGATGCATGAGTCAACTCAGAACCTTGGAAGAACATTTCGCAGAAGGGGGCAAGATGGGTCAGAAAGTGATGATTCAACTTCAATCTACTGTTCAATGTGTTAAGAGCAAAACACAAAAACAAAGAATTAAAAAAAATGACCAAAATCAAAGCTTGTGATGTGGTGTTTTGTGTGTATTTTCCTCACCTTGCAGCCTTCACAGGCATGGACACCATAATGGAATCCTGAAGCCACATCTCCGCACACTTTACACAGCAGCACCAGGCCACTGATTTCTGCAACCACGAGAATAAAATGGGTTAGTAGAGCAGAGAAGCTGAAACCAGTATTTTACAGTCATGAGAATAAAAAAAAAGCATCAGACCAAGTGCCACCTGTGCCTGGGGCAGAAACACTGGCACTCAGCCAAGCATGCAAGACTTGCCCAACACTAGTAAAATGATTTCACAGCACATCATATACCTTCAGGTTAAATATAACTCAATATCTACATTTAATTGTAAAGATTTACAGTCCATTTTGAGGTCAGGACAAAGGTTATGTTTAAACAGAGCTTGTGACAATGAGATGAAGATCTGCTCTACGAGGCAATTAAACAAATCATAACTCAGAAAGTAGAGCACTGGGAAACCGTCACACTTATTGGTCTTTTACAATTACATACAGATAACGGCAGAAAGACTATACCCCAAAAAGCAGGAACTCATCCACTCTACTAAATCATATTTACATACTCTTGCTATTTATGCAAACACTGACTTTGATACAATAATTACCATCTGTCCTTCTTATTTTTGTGGGGTGAAAAGAGAAACAGCATTTTATCAGGTAATTATCAAATATGATGCTGGTAGTTTGTTTAAATATCCCAAAAACCACAGAATCACACTACATTTAATTTAGCTTAATTAATTTGAATAAGAATAGCTAAGCATTAATTAATCTTTAAAAAGACATTTATTATGTTAATGTGTCACGTTAATGTGAATATTAATTCAGCTCTAATATTAAAATTAAACACTTTACATGGTTTTGTGAAGTCAACCAGACAGAAACCATATTTTCTGATATAGTTTAAAAATGTAAGGTATACTATATGCATTTCTTTAATTTTATAGATTTTAACCTTATCTTTCCCGGAAAATGGCACTTATAGGAATAAATAAAAACAGGGATGTAAATAATGCTCATTTATCTTCTTATTGTCCAGTCAGGTGCTTTAGTTGTTAGGTGTGCTGGGATAGGGAACACATTAATAGTGTAGGGCAGTGGCCAACTGGGACTGGAGCACTGCAGAATAATCCGCCCAGACCAGATGTGCAGCTGCTGCAACACTCACTTGTGATGCCACATTTGCTGGTGGATGGTGAGCGGGTCTTCCCCGCGCCGTGGCTCTGTGGCCGGGAGTGGGCAGGCGCATCCCCCTGCTGACCCTCGCGGCGGCTGGGGGAGTTCACGCGAGGTGGGGAGGACGACTGGTAGCTGCTGTTGGAGCAGTCGCTGTGGCACGACTCCGGGCTGGAGGCAGAGCTTGAGGAGCTGATGTAGGCGATAACCCCCCCTGGTGGAGAACAAGGGAAACAAATTGGTGAATGTTGCTCTTCACAAAACACATTTCCCCCCACACATTACGCCCCAGAAAAATGGGAACACGAGTAATGATAAAAGTATTAAAAATAGGAAATTGGTACAAATAAAATCAAAACTTTATTAATTGTAGAAGCAAAATGATCCATATTTATATTGTATCGAGATAAATGAACAAAAAGGAATAATCCACCAAAAAAATCCACATAAATCAATAAACCTGTGATTTTTTGGCCATGACAGCTTTAAAATAATAAAAACTGATATCCAGCATAGCGCCCTCACACAAAGAAAGTGGACCAGCCAGACGGCTGGGCTCTTTTATTTTTCCCCTGAGCTTGACCTGATTTCTGCCTTCATTCTAAATGGTTAGGTAACGGCATTACATAATGCCCGTGTCAGAAGGGTGTAGGCTGCCCTCACTACCAGTAATTTGACTCAAACAGCACAGGGGGAAAGTAAGTTGCAAATGTTTTTTAATTGGGTTTTTAAGCACATGTAATGAATGTTTCAACAGAGGAATACAGGCATTCTTGGAAAAAATGTACAATAGACATTTGAAGCACAGTACAAATCAACAGGTTTGCCTTAAGTATACAATAAACCTATAGATTATTTTACTTTTATTACTATTTTATTACATACTATATATAACATTCTAATTCTAGAAACTACAATATACATTAACACTTCCAATACAGAAAATATAATCATACATATATATATATATATAATTAGAGTACAACTGTATTACTCTATGTCCATTAGAAAATACAACAGACTGTATGTTGGTATTCTCTCTCTCGCTTTCACTATTATATACACACAATAATTATATATACATACATATAGTCGGTTTAAATATATACACACACATTTATTTAGATGTGTGTGTGTACCCAGTCATAAGTCTTCGAGAGATTTCCACCGTCGGAAAAGAACTCGGTTTGTGAATGACGCGTTTGCAAAATTTGGCATAAATGCATATATTAACTCCATGAAGAAATCCCGTTGGTGGACGAGCTCGTGTTCACACAATGCGGACGCGCCCCCGTGTTGCTTTGCGCGCGGAAAGTAGGTCAGAGCGCGAGCGGCCCATACTCGCCTCACGTGTATTCGCAGGCAGCCGCCGCACCACCTCGCCGGGACAAATTATGCAACAGCCACGTCACTGGCGGTGTCGACCAATCAGCGCGAACGCACGGGGAGCGTAAACACAGAGGCACATGGCTAGAGTGGCAGGTCCATGTGAATAGGGGAGCTGCAGTGGCGTCCAGGGCAGATGTCCGTGTTATAACAGGAGCACCCCCCGACACTCTTAACCCACTTACGCTTTTGGGGTCGAAAATCACTAAGTCGAATCATCAACCAGACCCAAATCGCCCGTTTTCGCTCCCGGTCCCGTTTATACACACCTGTTTCGGTTTCGTTTGGTTTTTACACATTTTAAATGTTAAATGTGCTCGTTACAGCAGCGTTATTAACATCTAACAACGTAAAGCACCTACTGCAATCTTCACAAAAAAGAATTAATATTATAACCTTACCAGCTTTTGTTGCTTCCATGTCCTCCAACAACAGAAAGACCTCGGTCACCTGTAATTTGATGCCGTTTTTCTTCTGTTTTCAGCAACTTTCTAGTCGCTGCGTTGTGTGTTTGCAACGAATTTCACTAACTAGCTGAGTTACAGCCTCTAAACCTCGAACATTTCTTGGCTGCTCGTCTATGTGCAATATTGTGCTCAGTCGTGAAGTTTCAGAGCCAGGGAGAAATTAAGCGAAAAAACGCTAAGAAAGAAAAACGGTTTTCGAAAAGGTTTGTCCGGGTACGCAACAGATAAGCTCGCGCTACAAGAAACAGAGCAACACCGTCAGGCTGCTACAGGTTAGTCGCGCTGTGCTGAACGTCCCTGGTTACTGACGCCTCGTCGTCTGTGCTCCGTTTCGAGTAAAGTGCTCATTGCTGGTCATGTGACCCACTTCAGTGGCTCCTCCCACCTCGAGCTGGCGTTAGTGTCAATGTAACCCACTGACACACTTTCATGATTCAAAGTAAAGCAGGATCCTCCAAGGGTGGGGTAGGGGTCCTGCAGATCAGAACAGCATAGGCAAATGTCTTAAATGTCTTATGTCCCGTGTTGTTCTTTTGTGTAAGTTTACAGATTTAAGTCTTTAGATCTATAGGTATCTTTAAAAAAATAATTTAAAAAATATTATTTAATAATTGTAATAATAATTAATAAAAAAATTAATATATAATGTATGTATAGATAGTTTTTATTTGACTTGATTTTAGGTCTTTAGATCTATAAGTATCTTTAAAAAAATAATATTATTTAATAATTTTAATAAAAATTAATAATGATATATATATATATATATGTATAAATCGTTTATATTTTAGTTGATTTACACTAGATGTGTATTTAAGTGTATTTTTTGAATACTTATACATATTTTATATATTTTTTACCTTACACTGTTTACAAATGTACCAAGGTGGGGGGCTGTGTGAAACGGCATTTCAATGCACTGTGAATTGAATTGAATTGTAAAAGCTCCACCCTAAATCCCACCCTGATTTAACATGAACGTGGACTTTTGCACATCTAGGTTTAATTCATCTCCAATAAGAAACAAGAGGTACAAATATTTTGACTATTGCATATGGTAAGCTTATGTTGCACAAAACCTTCCAAAATAATTCATTTATTATTTTAAATCACAGATTCAGTCAAAAAGTCCAAAAACATACAAAAGTAAAAAAAAAAATTGCCAAAGTTTTTACTGACCAACTTAAATGTGTTACAAAATGTAAATAAATTTAGAATCTGATGGCTGCAACACACTAAAAAAAAAGTTCACCACTGTGTTACACCACCTCTTTCGATTTATTGCAATGTTTAATTATTTGGGAACTGAGGATACTAACTGTTGCAGTTTTCCAAGTGGAATTATTTGTACATTTTTGCTGGATACAAAACAGCTCAACACTTTGTAGAATCATGGGGAAGACTGTGGACTCGACAGATGTCCAGAAGACAGTCATTGACACCCTCTACAAGAAGGGTAAGCCACAAAAGGTCATTTCTAAAGAAGCTGGGTGTTCACAGAATGGTGTGTCCAAGCATGTTCATAGAAAGCTGAGTGAAAGGAAAAAGCAAAAATCCATTTAAAAATTTGGAGGAGCTTCACAAGGTGTGGACTGAGGCTGGAGTCAGCGAATCACGAGCCACTATGCACAGACGAATCCTAGACATGAGCTACAAATATTGCATTCCTCATGTCAAGCCACTGCTGAACCAGAGACAATATCAGAAGTGTCTTACCTGGACTAAGGAGAAAAAGCACTGGACTGTTGCTCAGTGTCCAAAGTCCTCTTTTCAATTTGTAGTCACCATTGTCTGATTGTTCCCTTTTATCATACACCATGAATTTACAATTGAAGACAGATCTGGACTAGCAGGCCACTCAAATTCACTGTCTCTGTAGAGCCACGCTGTCGGAGCCAGTGCAGAACGTGGTATAACTATATAACTAATATAGCTGTCTTGCTGAAATAACCATGACCTTTATAGTAAACCAAGGACCTTGTGTTGATGGTAGCACATGTCTCTCTAACATACTCATTTTTACACGTGTGTAAGTCGTGTTGTCGGCACTGTTGCAGCTCTATACTGTGACAGTCTGGATGTTCAATTTCAACTTTGATACAACTCTTCATAAATGTTTACTTCCAAAAAAGGAGAAACATGGCCTTCTCTTTGTGTAACAGAGTTTCAGGTTGCATTTCTTGGTTTTCCAAAGTGAACCCAAGCCCATGTTGCTATATTTATCACAGTAACATCACATTTTCTCATGCAATTACTTAGGGCTCAAAGCTGTTACACATTCTTCTGGATTCCCTAAATCCGTTTACATTATTTATTTTCTGTCATCTTGGTGAAGCTTCTTTTATCACCAGTTCTGTTCAGCATTATTGAGTAATGTTTTTAAAAAGCATGACTATAATATTCTATAAAATTTCACTCTTGTTTTGTTTTTACCCTGTTAGAGTTACAGACACAAGTTTATTTATTGCTGCAGTTTGTGTAAGTCATCCTTCCAGCCCTGCAGTTTCGAACTGGATATTTTTAGGTCGGGTTGACTATTCTCAGACCAGCAGTGACACCGAGGTGTTTAAAAACTGCAGCTCTACTGGTGTGTAGTACTCACTCTGTGCAGCACACTACCATGTCAGTGTCACTGCTGGGCTGAGAATTAACCACTATCCAACAAGTTGGAACAGTCTAATATAATGGAATAAAGTCTAATAGCTATACGGACTACAATATACATCTAAAAAACATAAGAATATCATGAAAAATATTTCTTGACATTCCTTTTAGAAAGTGAAATCCATATATTATATGATTCATTACACATAGTCTTTATTTCTTGGAATTTCAATGATTATGGCTTACAAATAATAAAAAACTAAAATTCACTGTCTTAGAAAATTAGAATATTGTGAAAAAGTTCAATCCTGGAAAGTCATGGTGTCACACCCTAATCAGCTAATTAACTCAAAACACCTGCAAAGGTTTCCTGAGCCTTTAAATGGTCTCAGTCTGGGTCAGGAGGCTCCACAATCATGGGGAAGACTGCTGATGTCCAGAAGACAGTCATTGGCACCCTCCACAAGGAGGGTAAGCCACTAAAGGTCATTGCTTGGAAATTAAGATTACACATTAAAATAAACCAATAATAACATAAAATATAAAACAAGAACAAACTTTAATAAATTAAAAAAATAAAATACATTTTATATAAAAATAAGTGGAACAGAGTTTCTAGAAGCAACAAAGCACGAAAAGCACAGCGGTCTTTCCACTTTTTCCATAATTAGTGTAAGGTATTCATGGAAGCTCACTATCTGCAGATCTTAGTATTGCATCATACTGTACTATCACATACAACATCAAACCACAACTTTTAGTTGCTTGCGTGTTTATGGAGCTTGTGGATAAACCATAATTTTGGTGAAAGCTGATCCATGTCAGCTACACCTGTACTGGCTTTCTAAAAGTAGTATAGCAAGTTTGATTTGAAAATCATATGTTGGATGATACCCTTTATAAATTACATTGCCAATAATATGTGGACACCTCTACAAAATAAAAATCAATTACAAACTTGCAACCTTGCAATCCCCACAAAGACTGGTAGTAGAAATGATTGTAATAAAAGTATAATAATCAATGGCTTTTGCTGTCATACGTAAAATGGCACCTTTGCAAGAAGTTTTATTTAAGGCTTGTCGTGCCCTAGAACTATACATGCTGTCTCTGGGAAGCGGATACATATAGGAGCAATAACGACTCAGCAGGGAAGTGGGAGGCCACACGAGCTCACAGAACAGAATAGCTGAGTGGTGAAGCATGTAAAAATTTTCTGTCTTCAGTTACAACACTCAAAACAGAGTTTCAACCCCCACCCCACCTACCAAATTTAGTTCAACCTCTTTCCCACCACACCAATGAAAGTCTTCAGAAACCCACAGACAGCTGGAGCAGGTGTAATATAATTATAGTTTTAAAAAACTTGGGACAAAATATAAAATAAATCAAATAGCAAATGTTGAAACAGAGAATCTGTTCATTTTGAATGTGATGCCAACAACACATTTCAGAAAATTTGGTAGAAAGGCATGTCTACCACTGTGTTGTATTGCTTCTTAACCAACACAATGTAAATATTTGGGAACCGAGGAGACCAGTTGATGTTGGTTTGAAACTAAAATGTTCCGAAAGTAAAATGTGCTGTTCTTGCCTGACGTAGGCTTTCAGCTGCTCAACAGTTTTCAGTCTTCTTTGTTGAATCTTTCTTTCATGGTGTGATAAATGGAGGCTGCAGGCATTGATTTTAGCACCTAGACTGTTCTACTAAGGAGCCATGCTGCTGTAATATGTTAGGAATAATGTTTCTTCCAGAAAGATGCAAGACCTTTCCTGAAAATCAAGTCATCTGGATGGCAGTATGTGTTGCTCTAAAACCTGTATATATAGTTCAGCAGTGATGTTGCCTCATGCATACTACTGACTCTATGTCCATTAATGCACCTCGCTATCATCACAGAGGCTGTTTTTTAAACTGTGCACAAATAAAAAGCTGGATAGTGCTAACACAGGAGAATGTGACATTGAGAAAAAAACTCAGATTTGTTTTCCACTTCGTCTCTGTCCATTTTACATGAGCTAGGGGCCAGACAAGGATGCAGCATTTCTAGTTTATTTGTGGTTCTGTTTGCATGGTAGTGTTTTCATTAGTGGTTGTAGTAATGAGCACTTTCAGACATGCAGCCCATGCAGTGATTTCCATTACACAATCATGTCTGATTTTTATTGCAGTGATTTCCATTACACAATCATGTAATCAGAGGGCTTAAACATCACTGTCTTTACAGAATCTTTTATTGGTATCATGTGCCATAGATGACAAATTATTTGAGTTAATGTACATTATTTAATAAATTGTTATTCGGAAATTGTTGCACTACTTGCCCATACTGCCTTTAAGCAAACCCCTCCCCATCTTTAGACATATGGATATGCAGTTCTGGTGTCAGGAAATAATGTTTCCTATATATTCCTCCTAAACTGGAGGCTTAACTGTCCCTAATATACACACCTAAACCTTGGAGAAGCTATGAAGAAGCACCAAAGACAAGATGGGAATTTTACCTTGTGTTTCTGCACAGGAATATGAATAACAGTTTATGAGAGATAAAGTTAAAGCCTGAAACTACAGGTTGACTAAGTAGTATAATTACACTAACAATGGAGCTCAGCTGTCCTCTATGGCAAGGTCACCAAATCCTTTTTTAACAGGACCTCATAGGAAATGTGTGTTTGAAATATTTTAACAGAATTTCGTTTGTTTGTAGCTAATATATTTTTTGATGGTGACATAAATGGCAGAATCATTTTATTATAATTTTACCACAGAGTTGAGGACCAGAATAGCACAGAAAGGCAGTGTGAGGCAAGTCAACATCACTGATCCTGAGAAAAATTATAATAATTCAAACCTGATATTATTTACATGCTATTAACATAAAGGAGATGTAGGAATGCAGGAAGTTAATCCTGATTTGGTACAGTCATGGCCGAAATTATCAGCACCCCTGGACTTTTTCCAGAAAATGCACCATTTTACCTGTCCCAATTACAAATGTTTTGATATACACATTTATTTCCTTTCTGTGCATTGGATCAACACAAAAAAGCAGAGAAAAAAAGCCAAATTTGACATAATTTCACCAAAAAAAAAAACAACTTAATGTTTGGTTGCACCAATCGCTTCCAGAACTTTCCTGCGCTTTGTATTCAATCATTTCTGAGGTCACTGTCCTGCTGGAACACCCATGACCTGTGGCACATTACCCAAAGTTGAGCCCCAAAATCTGTTGGCAGTCTTCAGATTTCATGGTGCCTTGCACACAGTCAAGGCACCCAGTGCTAGAGGCAGCAAAACATCTCCAAAACATCACTGAACCTCCACCATGTTTGACTGTAGGTACTGTGTTCTTTTCTTTGTAGGTTTCATTCCATTTTCTGTAAACAGTAGAACGATGTGCTTTACCCAAAAGTTCTACCTTGGTCTCATCTCTCCACAAGATGTTCTCCTAGAAGGATTTTGGCTTCCTCAAGTACATTTTGGCAAACCCCAGTCTGGATTTTTTATGTTTCTGTGTCAGCAATGGGATTCTCCTGGGTTTCCTGTCCTAGTGTTTCATTTCTTTCAGATGTCGACGGATAATTTGAGCTGACACTGTTGCACCCTGAGTCTTTATTAATATTTCTCTTCCGTCCATGTTCAGGGAGATTAGCTACAGTGAACAAAGGAACATTTTTGAGATTTGTTGATATTTTTTAACCATTTTTTCTCAACTTCTAAAACAACTCTCTGCTCTTCTTTCTGTTCTCCATGCTTAGTACACACACATACACACAACAGAAAGGCTGAGTCAACTTTTATTTTAATTGCTATATTGCCAGCACCTGTTTCTTGGCACATGTGAGTTAGAAAAAGCATCATATGCTTGAAATAAAACAATTTACCCACAATTTTAAAAACGTGCCAATATTTTTCGTCCGGCCTAGTTTTTAATCTCTTGTTGAGATTATGTCACATTTATCTTTTTTGTGGATATTTTGGTGTTAATCCAAAGCACATAAAGGAAACAAACATTTTTAATTTGTAACTGAGCTGATAATTTTGGCCATGACTGTATATTTTCAAGTTAGGGTTAGGGTTAGGGTAAGGGTATTACTCACCTCCCACTCCCAGAACCCCCACCCCACTTTTAAAAAGGTTGATTGAATCTTGCTGGCTCTGAGATGATGTACACTAGGATGGATGCCACAGTATGTGCAACAATAATGGCTGAAAATGGAAATTAATGACATATAGCAGGTAAAATAAGTATTGAACACGTTACCAAATTTATAAGTAACTATATTTCTAAAGGTGCTATTGACATGAAATTCTCACCAGATGTCTGTAACAACCAATCAAATGCGCACATGCAAGGAAAACAGACCATAGTTTATACAAGTTATGTGTAATATAATGGAATGACACAGGGAAAAGGTATTGAAGACGCATACTGAATGTATTTAATGCTCAGTACAAAAGCCTCTGTTGGTGAAGACAACTTCAGGAGAAGTTCAGGAGAAACTAGTCACATTCATTGCTCAGGTGTGATTTTGGCCCATTCGTCAATGCAAACAGTCCTGAAGGCTCCATGTGCTCCTTCTATGAACTGAGCTTTAGTTCTTTCTATAGGTGATTGCCTGGGCCATTCTAGCAGCTTTATTTTCTTTCTCTGAAACGAACTGAGAGTTTCCTTGGCTCATGTTTGGGATAATTTTCCACCCTTGTTTCATCTTCAACATCCTGGTAGGTGGCAGCAGATTTTTATCAAGAATGACACTTAATTAATTTTTAATTTAATTCATCCTTCTGTCAATTATATGAAGCATGCCAGTGTCATTTGCTGAAAAACAGCCCCACACCATGGTGTATTTTATGTCATCCAGTTTTGGTCTCATCTGACCTCTATTCTCCCAGTATTTCGCTGGCTTGTCTGGGTTTTTTCTTCAGCGATGAAGTCTTGAATCGTGAGTGTGCTTACATTACATGGCAGTTGAATACATTACTTATTGTGTTCTCTGAAATAATTGTATCTGCTAATTGCAGGTCTTTCTGAGGCTCTAAACAAATGGTCAATACCTCTTGGACAACTGATAATTCTTTTTACTCCTCTGTCTGAAATCGTGCAGGTCGTGGCCAGTTTATGGTGGAAGGATGTTCTTTTCACTTCAGGATTATGGTCCCAGCAGTGCTCACTGGAACCTTCAGCACTTTAGAAATTCTTCTGTAAGCAATGCCATCAGTATATTTTGCAACAATACAGTTGGAAGGTCTTTTGACAGCTCTTTGGTTTTACCCATAATGACGTGTGACACCTTTTTATAGACATCAGTTGGGACTGAACTAGCTGATATTAATTTGCAGTGACAGTATTGCTTTCTATTTACTACTACGTTTCAGCTGGTGCCATGACTTTCAATGCATTTTTGCAACTTCCTTTCTTCATGTATCCAATACATTAAATTTTATTACGCATAATTTAATAAATTGATATCTATGGTTTGAATTATATCATCATAATCATGTGTGGAATGGATGGGTTGTTACTGACATCTGGTGAGAATTTCATATCAATAGCACCTTTAGAAATATATTTACTTAGAAATTTGGTGACATGTTTAATACTTATCTGCATCTGTTCCCATGAAAAATATTAGAGTTTGATAGAGTCTTGTGCAACTGGAATCATGTAATTTATGTGACCTGGCCTTTAGGATTTCTGTGTAAAGAACATTTATCAGGTAGCGTTTGGGTTACAGAGCCGATTATAGTCTCAGAAAAACACAAGGTGACCCTCCACTTATCTATTATACTTGAGATTCGTGCCTACATTTCACATTCTGTCTATTACTCTATAGGCTATTTTGTAAGATTTTCTTTGTAAGGATGTTTAACTAAAAGTTTTCCCTTTTTCTTTGTGTTTTACTGAGTTAGAGTTTAACTTTTGATTTTGAGATTGATCTCATCACCACAAAGACATTTGTATCAACCTTTTAACACAGCTTCACCAATGCCTTAATGGATGTATGGATGGATGGATGGATGGATGGATGGATGGATGGATGGATGGATGGATGGATGGATGGATGGATGGAT
>JBBIGC010159154.1:0-16899 GCA_037576955.1 Lepidarchus adonis
ATTTTTAAAGAATTTATTTGCAAATTATGGTGGAAAATAAGTATTTGATCACCTTCAAACAAGCAAGATTTCTGGCTAAAAAATGTTTTAAAAGAAGTGCCACAGTGGATTCTAGTCCATGTGTTTTTTGTGGGGTTTTTTATTACTAAATTTAGCATATTGAAATAAAACCTTAAATTGTGTCCTGTGCAAAAGTTGTCTTTTTTTAATACAATAAATAGAAATTGTGCATTGATGGTAACAGATAACTGCGTAGTTTGGATTAGCAAATGTCATTGAACGAAGAGGTGTTCACATTTGTTTTTTAGCATGTGTGTTAAGATCTCAGGGCTCTAGAGAAATAAATCACAGCTGATGATGTACAGATCCTACCATAAGAGCAGCCCCAGGTTACAGGAAGCAATCCCAATGCTGACGAGAGGGAGTAATTCTAGACAAGTAAAGATCACCAGACACATTTAGCCTGGGCTTAGCCACATGTTCTCTAAGAAAAGACCTTAAAAGTCACTTACGGATGTGAACTTTATGAATACACAGGGCTCTCTGCTCATTTTGGATTAAAGCTTTCTAGGATTCCGAATTTCCTGTTAAACTGAAAAGCCACAACATCTGGCAAAGCAAAACGAGACAGCTGTGAGCGATTGAACACTTTGGAAAAACAATTAAAATAGTTGTCTTTTAAAAATGTTTTTATTAATCAGAACAGCATTAAATAAAGACTTTATTTTCCGAGTCTGAGTATTGTCCGTCAATACTCAGACTCGGAAAATAAAGTCTTTATTTATTCTGTCTTATATCTTAAGTCTTATTCTGACACCAAGATGTTTTTCTTTTAAATGAGAGAGTAGAAGAACAGTATTGTAAAAGTACCAAACACTCTACAAGACCAAACAGATTTATCCAATTTGGGATACGGGGAAGCTGGAGCCGATCCCAGTTCACTACAGGGCAGGGCAGGGTTCACCAAGTACAGGAGGCCAACCCATCACAGACAAAAACTTTTCACTGAAATTTGATACATTATTCTTGGAGTAACATTAAAAAAAAAGGCTAAACTAAAGAAATTATAACTTTGGAACTCAAATGTTGGCACTTTTCACATTCAGCTCTAAGCTGTAGGAGAAGTGCTGCTACGAAAACCTCAATTGGGTGAAGGGTCATGAAGGCAGGGACTTCGCTTCTTGGAAGAAGTGAAACTGAATCCTGTCAGGTTGTGTGGGAATTAATTTAGCTGCCATTTGTTTTAGTGAAAGCATACACATGTATATGGCTGTGTGCTGTGGTTGCACCGAGCGAAGGGGTTAAGGTTTAAATGACTCTACAGCTTCCAGGAAGTTTAATGGGGGTGTCACGTTAACCGTCATCCAGAACGTTCTGCCAATCTCGTCCAGGGATTTGGCAGGTCAGTCACAGGGAGTGGGAGCGAGCTGGAGCTCTACTTGGCAAGGAGCCGGAGACAAGGGCCCTCTGCCACCACAAACGGAAAGC
Source organism: Lepidarchus adonis (assembly GCA_037576955.1). NCBI lineage: Eukaryota > Metazoa > Chordata > Actinopteri > Characiformes > Lepidarchidae > Lepidarchus > Lepidarchus adonis. The sequence goes on from JBBIGC010159154.1 coordinate 1,489, forward strand.
CTGCCATTCAAACAGTCAAAACACACATCAGTGGAAAATTCACGGCTAATAACATTATACAATGTAAAAATGATTAACTACACACTCCAAGGTACAAATCCCATTTCTAGATTTTTTTGGTATGCAAGAAAAACATTTAATTATACCTTTATTTACTAAGAATTTTTTTTTTGTAGTTTTACGGACCTAATTAATTGTATTTCATAAATATACACAGATTTTGAATTTAATGGCTGCAGCACACTCAAGTGTGGATGGAGTTAAAATAAGAAAACATTGTGTGCACCGGTTAGCAGTAGGCTAATTGGTAGCTGTAAAGTATCACAATTCGATATAAAATACCTAATTGTACCAAAATACAGCGTTTTAACATCTGCAGTACAAATGACTGTGAAACGCTTCAGAGAACTCCGAGGCATCTCAGTGAGTAAAAGTCAAGGTTGGAAGTCACTGGTGAAAGTGTGCGACCGTCGATCCTTCATGCAGCATTGCTTTAGAAACCAGCATGCTACTGTGACAAATACAGCCACCTGCGCTCAAGTGGAAAATCATTGTCACTTAACACCGTTGCTGCATCAGGAAATGCAATTACTAAGGGAGGAAACCATACATTGACTCAATGCAGAAACACTGGCATGTGCTCTGGGCCTGAGCTCATCTCAGATGGACTGTGCTGTGGTCAGAGGAGTCCACATTTCAGCTTTGTCTTGAGTTTAACAAAAATTAAAATGACCAGACTGTTTCAAAACATCTCCTTTTCAGCCCAGAGGATGCAGCGTCCATGATTTCCGAAAAGAATTAATTTCACCTTAAAATTGCTTTTTTTTTCATTAGACAATTTGCAAAGTGTGTTGCTGTCAAAATGAACATGTAATTTTTCGTGATACAATAAAAATTCCTCAGATATGTTGACTAAATTTGGGTTTACACTATTTGAAATACAAATTACACTATATGTATGCAAATATAGGCTAATGCAACTAAAGCTGTTGATAAGGATGGTGTAGCTGGTCCAGCTTAGCAAAGAGGATCTAAACGGGTGGAGTATTTACCTTTACTAACAAGGCTCTATTCAGGCTGGCAGTGTAGGCAGCAACTACTCGTTCCCTGATTCTTCTCTTTCTCCAGGTGAGCCATGTTCTCTGTAGAACTCCACGTTTTTGCTGGAGAAACATGAGAACACACAGGATTAGCTTAGCATCACTTTAATGTCTGCTGCACCTTACTACAGACAGACAATTTAAGGCATTCTAGTCATACTACTACATATTGGGAATGTGATATTGCAATATTTTAAAGAGCTGATATAAAGGAAAAAATAATTTTAATTTCTTTTTTGATATAATATAAATCAATGAACTGTTTTCATTCCAGTTCACGCTATTAATTTATGGAAACTAAGCTGCAGAAGCAGCAGAAATTTGAAGAAACAAATATTTATATTTTTACATAAATACAAAATACATTTACATATACAGTATCTGCTTATTCAGCCTATAGCATTTGAGCCTGGGCATCTTTTTTAAATATAGGCCACTCATTTACATATATTAGTCAAAACATAATACATGTCCATCATGAGTGGAGAAAAATAAACTGCAAAAATAATTTCAGATATTGGTCCTTTAAAACACACTGGTTAGTTTATTATGTGACATTTGCAAATGGTTGCATTATTTTGACCAAATATTTTTTTTATTATATAATATAAATTACTATAGATTCTTTAAAACATCCACAAAAACACTGGAATTCTAAAATTCCAATTGGTTTAAGATATTTATTTTCCTTCTGCATTATATCAGTATATATGTTATATATTCCCTTCTGCAATATCGGTACTACCAGTCTCACAATAATGATTAATAAAGAATATATTACACACTACATTATACAGCCTTAATTTGTACTTAAGGCAGTACACTGAGTGAGAAAAGATCATTTTGCTCTGTATAAGTGGAATAGTGATGGAAGGTCACTTGTTGTGAATAGAGCAACGAGGCAGCAGTCTGGCTCTTCCAGGAGGCCCAGTACAGACGAGTACGTTCCCTCTGTTCTCTCTGCTCCACTGCTCTGTAACGCCAGCGTCTCAGCCACTTGGCCCTATCACAGTTCAGAGAAAGTACATAGCCAAATGAGGAAAATCTTTAACTTCCTCATTAAAATAAAAAGCCTACAGTACTTTACCACTGAGATCAACTGAAGCAGCCAACTAATTCTGGCTCATTAACTTTTTCTTAAAATTGGGAAATGCTGCCCAAGCGACGGTTGGGTGCATTTGATGTTCTGCCAGCTAAAATAATTAAGAATAGCAACAAGTAAGATGAACATCAGAAATGGAAAGTCCTTAATAATTCTTTGCAGTTGTGGCAACTAAAGTTTGCCTGTAGGTTCTCATTAATTAAACACACAGTCCCAGTAGGCAAAAGTTTGAACACCCTGGGTCAAATGACATGTTTTGTCGATTATCCAAGTGAGGAAAAGGTAACATTCTCTACAGGTGACACACTTACACATGGTTTCAGTGTCCTGTATAACATTGAGAAAAAGAAAATTTTTGCACAGCCCACTTTTTGAAGTTCCTCAATATGTTGAATTTGGCAGATTACAGTAATTCTGCACTAAAATGTGCAGAAGTGTGTTCTATTTAGAGGGAATGAAGTCAGACAAATCTAATACTGGGCTATGACTTCATTGCAAGGCCCCTCTCCAGTTACATCCAACAGCTACTCAGTGGGAACAAGTGTGAAATCAGTGTGAACAATGTACGTATATTATTCACAGTGGTCCAGCAATGAAAACTTTTCAGTATAGATCAGGTCCAAAACTGTAACACAGGACCAGGGAATGCAAACTGTCTGTTCCCTTAATAATAGCACTGATACTATCCCCTGCTTGTGTTCTAACTGAACCTGTATACTACATTCTGTGTTACAAGACATTAATGTTTGCAGCATTACAACAGATTTTAATTGTCAGCTCTGAATATCAAATTAAAGAACAAAATGCGTCACCTCCGTCTAGCCTGGAGCAGCCTCTCGAACCGTTTTCTCTCAACTTCGTGAACCCAGAGAGAAAAATACTTTTCACTAAGGTGAAGATCACGCCGTTTCCGGACCTGCGTCTATTGGGAGAAAGAGAAGAAGAAAAAAAGACTTGTTCTAGGGACCTGTTCCTTGCACTAGATACAGTGTACTAGTTAGAGCTTCACTGTCTTTGTATTTGAAATGGTTGGAGGTTCACTCTCTTTGTTTTACACTGTCCTGCAATGTTTGCACACAGTTGCATTGTCCTGTGCACTGTGATTCACTATGTACTGTGCCAACTGTATATGGTCCAAATGACAGTAAAAGCCTACCTGACTTCATCTGAAAAGAAGAAAGAGAAGAAGAACAAGGACAAGAAGGAGAAAGAGACCTATTGTATGTCAGTGTTTTGGACTGTTTCACACTAGACCTTATATTCCACCATTTGCAGAAGCACAACTTTCAAAAAATAACAGTGCTACAGCCTAAAGAAACATGATCCTTATGAAGAAGTAGAAGTAGAAGCTCTGTAGAAGTACCTCCTGGTGCCATGCTTGGAGCACAGCCTTATGGGATGCTGCAGCCCACTTCCAGGTCGTGAAAGCTGACTGGATCTTCAGTTGTTGTAGTCGGCCCTCAGCTGCCTGACGCTTCTGTTGTATCTGGATGGCAGCAGCCCGCCATGCCCAGAGCACCCTGGACAACAGTGATGATGTAATGTCAAACCAACAGTTTTCCCTGTATCATATTTAATCAGATTCATTATATATGTTATGTAAAGTTTGCTTCAGTGGTTTGGCGTTAAAGACGGAGACAGCAGCTTGACTTGCTCATGTGGTAACACTGCATAATAAACATGTACAGAAATAATATTCATCTGGATGTAGGACTAACATCTGAGGGAACTGCCACTCATCAAGGTCATTATAGTTAACAAAAACTAACAAAATAACAAAAACTAAACTTAAAAAATATTTTCCATTTTCGTTAACTGAAATAAAAACGAAAAACTAAATGAAACTGTAATTAGCATTCAGAAAACTAACTTAAATTAACTGAATTTATAGAGAAAATGTGCTTATTTTTTGTCTCATGCATTAGTTTGAAGTCTAGTTTTTCTTGCTGTGTCACATTGTGCCAGCAAATGTCAATATGTCTGTTAAGTCATCTGGGTTGCCGTGGTCTGTCCACACCTAGTGTTTTACGGATATATAAAAAAAGTGTCTTGTAGTGGAATGGGATAAAATATGTGGGAAATCATTAAAGGGGAAACATCCCAGGAACCTTACAGTTCACTTGAAAAGCTTGAACAAGACGGCTAACCTAGCTTAGCACTGAGAAGGTAAAGGAGCATGTGCAACCCTCACCCACAGGATCAAAGCAGCGAAATATTTCTATTATTTTTCATTCAGTCTTGCCCCTGGTATGTAACTCGTATCACAAAAAAAGACTACAACTATAATTAAAATTAAAAAAAAGTAAACTGAAACTAAGCATTTTCAACAACAAAAAACTACACTAGCAAACAAATGATAAAAATGAAATAAAATTACAATAGAATTGATAATGTGAAGTCAAAACAAAATAAAACTAAAACTAATAAAAACGACAAAACTATTAAAACCTTGCTACTAATCATAAAAAAGTGGCAAGCAGGACAACATTATGCTGCACATCACCAACCTCAAGGTGCAATATACAGTGTAACTGCAATCACTGCTGTTACCATAATTTTAATTTTACCATAATTTATCATATTATTTTTACTGCTTTTTCATTACAAATCAGATTCTTACCTTGTAGTTTTTTTTGTTACCTTTGTATTTCTCTACCTTGTATTTTTAGTACCGTGTATTCTCTTTACCTTGTATTTTTATTACCTTTTATATTTATTACCTTTGTATTTTCATTAGTATAGGATGTATGTTATTTTATGTCATTGTCTCTATGTCGCAGTCGCTACATAAGCAATTTCAATAAAGTTTTTCTGATTCTGATTCTGATGAATCCATTTGTATAAGCTTCATTTTAGGGCTATATGTGTGTTTGCACATGTAGCTTCACTGACACCCTGTGAACCTTACAATGAGTATCTGCCGAACTACAGGCCTATACTACAGTCTGAGTCATGAATTACTATCAAGAGGTTCTTTTCAGAAACACTGTATTTACACTAAAGTTTCAAGGGCACAGTGCTTTGAGCTGATAGACTGATAAGTGCTTGGTTGTTAATCATTACCTGCAGTCTGCATTAAGCGCATAATGAAATAGTCAATGGATGCATCAGCAAACGTGAGCATAATTTCTACATCACTGATCACCAGTCTACACCCAGCCACTATGTGCTACACCCCCTCATGGTAATTCATTTCTTTATGTGTTCGACTGTGCATGAAAGTTTGTAAACCCTTTAGAACTTTTTATTTTTCTGCAAAAATATGATGTCCAACAAGCAAATAAAGGAAACAAATAAGACCAAAAAATATTATATTTGGTATGTATTAACAGAAATAATTTAATACTACATATTTGTGAGTGGCAAAACATTTCTGTTTGTTGTTTTGTGGAAGTGTATCATAGTACAAACAAAGAAAAAAAAAAAAGAGCTGGAGATTCTCATCAACCCATCTCTGAGCAGTTTAAACACTGTAGTAATGAAGCTTAAAGACCATTGTTACTCTTTCCAGGAATGCTTGACCAAAAAAGATCACCCCAAGCACAAAATGCGTCTGTGAGGGCACAAATAAACCCAGGGTAACTTCTAAGCGGCTAAAGGCCTCGCTCACATTGACTAATGTTAACGTGTGACCCCATGTTATCCTACATTCTCTTATTTCTTTGCTACCTCTTGAATGGCCATGTCTATCTCCAAATGAGAAAATCTCCCAAAGAAATCCATCCATCCATCCATCAGCATTAGAATGCTATCCCTGTTGTAAAACATGGTGGTGACAGTATCATGGTTTGGGACTGTTTTGATGCATCTGTGCCAGAACAGCAAGCAATCACTAATGGAACAATGAAAACTGACCTATAGCAGCTAAAGTAAAATGTCAGGACATCTGTCTATGAAATTAATCTTACTACAAAAGACACAAATTGTTCTACCAAATAATGGTTGAAGAGAAAGCTAATGATTCTTTATTGTAGGGCTTACTTGTGTAAACAGCATGCGCGGTTGTGGTAGAAAGCCATCTTATTCTGGTTGTACACTTTAATCCACTGTTGGAAAAATGTACACACTCGCCTCCCTTCCAACCAGAGGCGTACAGCTTCTTCCATCTGCCTGGAGCCCTTTTGCTCTAAAACAAAGAGAAAGAGCAAATGTTAAGTTTAGAGAAACTGCATAAATAGTAAAACTGTACAATAAGTTGCATTGTTTTCACATTAACCCATTGGTAATATGATCAGATTTCACTTCACATATACAGTGGTTTCAGACCCCCTTCACTTTTATCATGTTTTGTTATGGTGCATCGTTACAGTTCTTCTCATTAACCTACACTCAGTTCCCCATAATGACAGTGAAAACACATTTCGATAAGTATTCATACCCTTAACTGAAGCACCTCTGGCAGCAATTACAGCCTCAAGTCCTTTGGGGGACTTTGCAAACCTGGACAGGGATATTTCCTGCCATTCTTCATTGCAAATCCTCTCAAGTACAGTCAGGTTCGATAGGGGCTGTCAGTGGACATCCATTTTCAGCTCTGTCCAGAGATAGTGTTCATGTCATGGCTTGGGCTGGAACTCTCTGGAACAGAGCTGTTGTTTGCACTATGTGCTTTGGGCCATTGTCATGTTAAAGGGTGAACCTTCTGAGGTCCTGAGCACTGTGGAATAGGTTTTCATCGAGGATATCTCAATATTTTGCTCCATTCAGCATTCCCTCAACCCTGACCAGTCTCCCAGTCCATGCTGCTGAAAAACACACCCACAGCATGATGCTGCCACCACCATGCTTCAATGCTGGGATGGTACTGGGCAAGTGATGAACAGTCTAACTGTCTAAACCCAAATGCTAGTGTAATAGATCTTATTGTATCTGTTATTATATATTAACTATAATTATTACTTCTTACCTTTAGCCCACAATGACCAAGATGTTAGCGTTAGCCTGAGGTCTTCTTTCAGCTTCTGAGCATGAAACTGATTGGCTCTTCTAAGTGCATCTCTCTGACGTGTCCAAGACACGAACCACTGTAAAGCAAAACAGTTCAGTCAATTAGATATATTGGTATCTTATCACTGCCCAAGAAACCAAGTTCAAGACCCGTTCAGAGTCCACTGCAATACGCTCCACATCATAATGCCGCAATAGAGGATTTCCCAGGACTTCATTCTCAATGCTTTACATTGTATATTAAAGGAACAGCACTCAGTGGCACTTCTTGGTGGCATTCAGTCTTCCAGCCTTGGCAGCATGGTGTGATGGTAAAAACCTGGCTTGTGGACAGAAATGGGCAAATTTGGCAAATTTGGAAAATATGAAAAATGGGGAGAATATCAGATAAAAAATCTTCAAGTCTGAATATTTGTGCTTGTTTGTCTGGGCTCAAATATTTGCCATATATTCACCAAACTACCAATTGAAACTATTTACCAAAGTGTCAGTATTGGTTACTAAACCAGATGTTAAAGCACATGGAGAAGGCACTGTATGAAGTATGAGAATCCCAACCTTTCGCAGTAAAATGGTGTTGATTTTCCTGATTCCGCTACGTCGTGTGGTGGATGCTCTCCAGTTCTGGAACGCCTGGGCTGTCATTCTGCTGTCCTCTAAGACGTACTGTTTGTTCTGTGCCTGGATCAGTGTCCTCCTCCACAGGTTGAAGCAGGAACTCGTCACCCTGAGCTCAAATCTATACTGCAAACAGGCCTCACTGTAGCGCATCCGCTGGGCGGAAATTGTGTGAATGTGCCAGGCCAGCAAGACCCTAGGAAAAGAACACGAGCTCAGCTTTTTAGAGAACCAACATCAACTTGTTTACAAGGCTCAGAACAATAGAACGATCTCACAATTACCTTTCAGCTTAAAGGACCCAAGTCCTACATTTTCTGTGTTTTTTCCTTACTCATGATATGGTTTTCTGTACCAAAAATGGTCAGAATTCATTTTTATATGAACATCTCTTTGTCCTTTATAGTTAAGCAGGGTGGGTTTTTTTGTAAGAGTGCTGTATATAAATGGGCATCTTTTCTGATAGATTGCCCTGCATTGTACCACACTCAAAAACTCCTAAAACCTTCAGCATGAATAGGTGGAGCTAAATATGTCCAATTGCATTGCGTTTTTGTGACGTCAAAGAAACATTTCACTAACGTGAGGCTGTTTTTGCAGCTTCATTTATGGACTGTATGAGCTTGGAGGGTAAAATATACATTTTAAAAGTATAACAGTGTTTACATACTGTGTCAGATTAAATAAATAAGGTTCAGTTTTCAAAAGATACAGACTCTTTAACAGAGAGTGATACTAAAGTGTAATACAGTAACAAATGCATTAAACATTGTGTGAACTAATGCTAAAATTTCTTTGGAATTTCTTATAAATACTTTATTATTATTTACGAAAATAACAATCATATCAGTCGACCCTGAGTGCATTATTTTGATAATTTCACAGTTTATGTTTATAATGTAATTTGGAAACCATGACTACAAAAATGTAAACTTATCTCCTGATAATGGAACTCCATTTAATATATTATATATAATATTATTATATAATATAATATATATTATATAATATTATATCATAATATACCTTGTTAGGTATGTCAACAACCACATGCTAAATAAAGGTGCAACCATTTGATCTAGTGTTATTTCAAAGCCAGGTGATATTCCAGGAGATGCATTAAAATCAGCCAAATTATGCAATTTACTTAACAAATGCTGTACTCATTCTACCTCCTTCTTTGCTTCTGTGAGTGATGCTCTCTACTCCTGATGCTCAGACTGACCACTCTAGCCCAGTACAGGAAAGCATGACTCTGCTGCAGCTTCTGGACTTCTTGAAATCGTTCTCTCTCCTCTCTGCCTTGTAATGAACGCTGTCTCCAAATCCGCAGAGGAACCCGAGTGGTCTCCTTCTTCTTTCTCCTAACTTCCAGTTTCAGGCTCCATAACTGTAGACTAAGGCTTAGCAGATGCTGGTCTCGGGGGCAGTGCTTTTGGTTATTAATGTGAAGAAACCGTCGTTTCCACACAGAGAAGGCGCTTTGCTGTAACCTCTGAGCTCTGCGTTTTTGTAGTGCTTGTGAGATGCCATTAAGATTTCTGTTTCGTTCGGACACACAGCGCCATGTAAAAAAGCATCTGAGGAATTGAAGACAAAAATGCGGTTGAACAGTAATCAAAACCTAATGTGCCAATTATAAAGCAGTGCTTTTGCAAATCAGAGACATAAATAAAAACCGTGTATCTTGTTTCTGGTTACCCTGATCAGCCACTACATTAAAACCACTGGCAGTATCATTGATAATCTTGTCAGTGACACCTGTCAGAGGGTGAGATATATTAGGCAGGAGGAGAACAGTCTGCTCTTGATGTTGAAGGTGTTGGAAGCAGGAAAAATACAGTAAGTGAGCGTAAAGGATCTGAACCACTCTCCAGTTTTGAACTAGACGACTGGCTCAGAGTATCTCAACAACGGCAGGTGTAAGTAAGTACCTTCCCAAAATGGTCCAAAGAAGGACAATCAGTAAACCAGTGACAGGCTCATGGTCGACCAAAGCTCACTGATGCACATGGTGAGTGAAGAGCAGACTGACTGATCCAAACCCAAAGGAAAGCAACTGCAGCACAAATAAAGTGGCAGAAACGACGCAGCTGTTATGGCAGCATGAGGACCTACACAATATTAGGCAGATGGTCTTAATGTAATGGCTGATTAATGTATAAGTAATGTAATGTTATATATGCAGTGAATGATCGTGTATAAGCAACTTAGTACATTTGAAGTGTGAAACCAATTGCTCATGATAAGATAATACAAACCTGTGCAGCAGAAGGTTTTGATAAAAATGTTGGGCTGTCTTAAAATGTTCCACTTCTTGCTGCCAGATGAGAATAGTGCTCGTCTTCAAGGTTCTTTCTCTCTTCTCGAAGAATGCACACAGGCGGACATGCATGCAACACCTGTCTGGACCACACATTTACAGCACAGTCATTGAGGAAGCAAGCACAATATCATGAAAACAGCATCTCTATAATTAATACTTCACCAACTGGTTTATATTCCGATTAGCATACTGCAATCATCATATACTTGCTACACTTTTGTCAAGATCCCTAATTTATTCGAGTAGTTTCTGCCATGGTATTATACACCATTATCTGTCAAAATGTAAAAAAGTATGTTTCACAGCTTAATCAATACAAGCCACCCTGAAACCTCAATGTTTCTTTGTACATTGCCTTGTAAAAGTATTCAACCCCCCCCCCCCCCTTACCTATTTTGTTACATTCCCACCTTTAATTTAAATGTTACTTAATCTTATGTTATGTGATGGTTCTGCACAAAATAGTTGGTAAAGTGAAATGAGAAAAATAAAATAAAATAAAATAAAAAAATAAAATAAAAATAAAAATAAAAATAAAATTAAATAAAATAAAATACTGAAAATTGGCCCTTTGCCATGAAGCATCTAAAAAGTCCTGGTGCCAATTACTTTCAACAGTCACATAATTACTTAAAAGTCCACCTGTGTGCAATCTATGTGTCACATGATTTGTGCAAACTCTCAATCAATTTTAATTACAGGTTTTGAGATTTTTTTTCTGCTGAAGTATCGCTTTTAAATAAAACCAAACTAGTCAGACCCATCTAACCTATTTGTGTTGCCAAATATTCTGCACTGTTAAACTTTCTTTTGGGATGAATGAGTGGGTGTGTGTGGCTGACTCACTGTGTGTGTATTCTCTCCAGCACTGCAGCATGTGTTTGGCACGCAGGCAGAGTGTGTGTTGGACTCTGCTGTTGGCCAGCTGCTGTTGAGCCCAGCTGCTCTTCCATTGAGAGAAAGCCGCACTGAAGTGTCTGCGCTGCACGAAGCACAAAGCGACAGCCTGTTTCTCCTTATGGCACTGCATCCGCTTCTGAAATGCAGCAAAGACCCTGGAGGACACACATGCACAAGATGCACACACACATACACAGAGGAATTAATCTATTGAGGAACAAGTTTTTCAAACTGGCAGCAGCTTATTTCAGACAGGTTTCCACCAGATTAAATGTGCATTTCAGCAAAGTTATTCTGATAATCATCCACATTCGAAGCCATTTCTTCTTATGAGTTGATGTTTTGTATTGTTTGGGGTGTTTGTGTGTAGCCTGGGTTGGTGTGTTGAAAAAGGAAACCTCAACATTTGCTATAGGACTGAAACAAACATGTCTGGGAAACCAGAGAAGGGTTTGGGAGTGTGGACGTTGGTGGGCGAGGGGAACCGGGCATCTGAGATGTATTGTGAGGATTTATAGACTGAATCTAAATTTGCATTGGGATTAATTGGATGAGAAGCAGAAAATGCACCCAACTGAACATGGAAGACTGAACTTTGGAAGTGTCAGGGAGAATGATCAGTTCTGCCTGGAGTTGACTAACAGAAATGAGCCCAGACCAGTCATTTCTCATTAACGAGGTTCAGCCATACCTCCGCAGGGCAGACTGACAGAGGAGTGGCCTCCGCTCAGTTTAATTATACACTTGTGTGTGCGTCTCTGTGTTCAGGTGTGTGTGTGTGTGTATGCATATGCGTAGGTAAGTGTGTGTGTCTCCATGTTGACTTTTCTCATGACCTGGAATACATCGTAAACCTTGTCAGTAATCCCATGCTGTCAGGCACAGACTCTTTAAGTGCTAGTCAGAGCTGCATGGATACACAGGAATAATGAATAAAGAATATTATGCATAGTGAGTGATAAGAGTAATCAATTTCAACCTATCAGGAAGTGTTTACAAGAAAATGTCACTGCAGATTCCTTTAAAAACTGAAGCCTTTCAAAAAGAACTGAAGAACAGGCAAATAACAGGCATGTTTTATATTTCCTTGTTGAGTCTTCCGTGTATGATTTTCTGATGCTAAAAGATGAATGTCTTGTAGTTAATGGAAATTAAATCAATTAAAAAAATTCTCTGACCTTAAAATAATAGAACAAAAAACTTTGTCTTTGAGTTTTCTCCACACAAGATTATGTTTATGTGAGCCATGCCTTGCCAAAAAGAGTTTTCAGCAGATCTACAATCAATAATTGTTGATTTACATAAAGCTAGCGATTTCACAGACTTTAGAAATGTACCATTCTACAATTAAATATACAGTATACACACTGCTCACAATAAATAAGGAATATTTGGCTTTCTTGTGAAATTTCAGGATGAACCTAAAATGCACTATAACCTTCACAGGTGAACTAAGGGTGACCCTCCTTACACTTTTGAATGCACATGCCCAGCTGTTCAGTGTTTGCTGTTCTCTAACAAGGAGCTAAACAGCAAAATTCACAACAGGTGTTTGATCCATGAATCGACCAATAAACTTCCTGCTTCAACCAGAATTAGTATTTAAACAGTTCTCCTCATCATGCTGTTCACATTCTGGCATCATGAGACCAAGACGACACATAACAATTGATCAACAGTATTGGGAGGCTTCAAACAGGTTGTTTCTTAGATGGAAGTGGCCTAACAGCTTAGAGTGTCATCAGCAGGTTTCTACAGAGTCACAGAAAGACATAGAAGTGGACGTCCTTTGGGCAGAACCCACACTGATGACCTCTTCATTGTGAACAGTGCCCTGTGGAACCAGATGATGAATGACTCTCAACTCCAGGCACATTGAAGGGACGTGAGAGGTATCCAAGTGTCAGACCATTCAAAACTGTTTACATCAGTGTGGTCTGCGTGATGGACGACCTGCAAGGGTACCTGACCACACCACCAGGCGTCATTGTCTTGGGGATGAATGTCATTGTTGAAGACGTCAAGGAGAGCGCTATGCATCAGCCACTGTTGTCACCAGATGAGCCTTTGGTGGTGGTGGTGTTTGTGTGGGCAGATGTGTCTACTTAATACGGAACTACCCTACACTTTGTGAATGGTACACTACCAAGCCCATACTACCTGAAGAACATCATTAATCAGTCATTGTGCCCCTGCATGAACAACACAGGCCTGATTTCATCTTTATGAACGACAATGCTGCAGATAATGGAGGTCGCATCATTAAAAATGGCTGCTGGAGATTTGGGTATCTCAAATAAGAGTGGCTGCACGTTCTCCAGACCTGAATCCCATAGAAAACCTAAGGCATCAGTTGAGCCACAGTGTAGAGGCTGGTAACTCTGTAGCCCAGAACCTCAATGACCTCACATCACACCATCTGTAAAAAAGATGAAGCTGAAAAGAGGATGGCGTCTTGAAAATTTGTGGGTAGATCTTAAAAGAGCTGTGCATGCAAGACGACCAAGACCTATTACAGAACCAAGGAAGAATGGGAGAAAATCCCAAGTACAAGAACTGAACGACTTTTAGCTCTAAAAAGCGTTTGCAAGCGGTGATGTCTGCCAGAGGAGGTGCTACTAAGTACTACGATTATGTAGGGTGCCCAAACCTTTGCACAGTGCCATAATAATGTTTTTATTTTTTTATTTGTGTTCAATTTTTGGCATAAAAGGTAACTAGTCATCAATGTTTGCTGAAAATATTGTGTATTTTTCCATGTCCTAGAGAGACTGTTAACATCTGTTCAATTATAAAATCACCAAAATCTGTTATTTATCAAGGGGTACCCAAACCTTTGCATAAGACATTATATATTGTATACCCTGACAGAATGCATGACTTCTTGGTCATTTATCAGATAATACGAATGATAACACAAAACTTTTCTTTCACTTATGGTAAGTCATTGGCTGAAGCTATTTATGGTCAAACAATTGTGTTTACTCTTTTAAAATCATAACGACAACACAAACTACCCAAATGACCCTGGTCACAATATAAAAATTGTTAAAAAACTGCTCTGACCCAATCAGGCAGATTTTACAAGCCATCTGAATGTTTAGTATTGTATTTAGTATTGTATTTAGTATTGTATTTAGTATTGTATTTAGTGTGTTGTATTTCTGACGACTGAAGAATGTTGTGCAGTATGTTCACATAGATCTTGAAATGGTTGCACAGTCCCAGCTGTGGGGATCCGTCTGGTATAGTTATCTAATTCATACCTCCTGAGCAGTGTGCGGGAACCTAACGCACCAGCGGCCTTCAGCTGTCTCCCACGTGCTGCCCACGTGGAGAAACCCCAGTGGAGGCGACGTCTCTCCACCCTCCACTCCAACCTCTCCAGCCCACTCCTTAGCACTGACACAGCCTGCAGACATTCACACACACAAACAGACACGTACTTCCATATGTCGAAACGGCATAACTGTAACTCTCAGAACTGGCTTGGTTTTCTCTAGACATTGAAAAAGAAACGAATCATTGGCAGCATTACGCAAAGAAAATACTCTAGAGATCCAAATGCTTATCCATTTCTATGTTGTATTTTATTGTTGTTTCCTGAGCTCCTCTTAGAACATAATGTGAGTCTGAAACAGTGTTTATATCTCATATTACATTTGTTCCTCTCAAAAAAGCAAGACTTGGGATGTGGGCCCCACTAAACATACGCTATAGTTATATTTTACCTGTTGGTGCCACGCGAAAAAGCAGCGTTTGATTATTGTAGCCTGATGGAAGTGAACGGCCTGCTGCTGTAGGTAGTGGTCTCTGAGTCTGAACCTTTTAGACCTTCTCCAGTCAGTCACAGAGCGTGTGAGCAGCACCCTCTTCTGTTTATACGCACGCACGCACGCACGCACGCACGCACGCACGCACACGCACACACACGCACACACACGCACGCACACGCACGCACACACGCACACACGCACAGACACACACACACACAGACACACAGACACACACACAGACACACACACATACACACACACATACACACACACATATACACAGACAGACACACAGAGACACACACAGAGACACACACACAGACCCACAGTTATTGAATTGTGACCTTAAACACAATTTCAGTTTTAAACATTAAAACCATATTTCAGTTAGTAGAGAACATTTAAAAAACATTTTACTGAGTTCTTTTGCAGAGGACTATGAAAAAAAAAAGGCTGCAGAAAACAACAGAAGAAAATATCCTAAAATTCCATATGTTCATACAACATTTGAGTGCTCTCAGGTAGATAACGTTTGTTGGCTTTTTAGATGAAAGTAAGCACATTTACACATTTACACACACACACACACACACACACACACACACACACACACACACACACACACACACACACACACACACA
>JBBIGC010159235.1:6713-16892 GCA_037576955.1 Lepidarchus adonis
TAACAGCCTAACAGCCTAACAGCCTAACAGCCTAACAGCCTAACAGCCTAACAGCCTAACAGCCTAACAGCCTAACACCCTAACAGCCTAACCCTGTTTTCGCTGTGGTAATGCAAAGGGACGGCAGGACGTTGTAATACTAAGTAGTCCCCATTTTTTCATGCTTACTATTATTTTACATTTACAAATTACAAATAAAAACTCATAAGTTTGTCTTTCTTTGTTGGTTCAGTGGTGGTTATGAAGAGCAAATAAATTGAACTGCTGACAACTAACAATATGTTCTAGTTTAACGTACATGTTGAATTATCTATTGCATGTACATTACTGTATATTCTCAGAAACCCTTTGCTGATAAAAGCTGGTAGAGATGGTGTATGTTTATGATTATTTCTGCTTTGTCCAGATGTTTGAGGCTGAAGAAGACGGGGCTATAGTAGAAGATGAGTTTGCTGTCATCCTGAGAACAGCTCTGGGAGTGGCAGATCTTACTGTGTATGATGTCTTCAGAGCCATTGATATTGGAGACAAAGGAAAGATCACATTTGGTATGGACGTATACAGTCGCTGTATGTATTTAGCATACGTGTCTAAAATAATTGTTTGGTGTATTGAAATGTCACAGCATGTTGTCGCTGTCAGAGCAGAACTTCAGAAGCGTCTGAAACATCAGGTGCCGTCTACTTACCTTCTTTGTAATTCAGTGTGTTTATATATTTAATGACATTGTTGCAGTCAGAAACAGATCTGCTCCTTCATACCACACTGAATTACTCCATTCATACTCTCCCTCCCGTGCACTGTGTTCCTCGGGTACTGGATTACTCACTGTCCCTAAATTCAGGTTCTCCACCATGGGTGGGAGATCATTTAGGGTTGCAGCCCATAAACTCTGGAATTCCCTCCCTCAAACGTCCTCTCTGTCTCTCTTCAAAACTCAGTTAAAAACATATCTATTCAACCTGTGCTGTTCTACCACTCACTCTTGATTTCCTTTTTCTGCTGTTTGTTTGTCACATTTTTGTGTCTTAACTGTTTCAATTTATTTTTTAGGTTTTGATTTTGTCGTGTACAGTGACCTTGAGTTTGAGAAAGGCGCTATATAAATTATTATTTATGATAATAATAATAGTAATAAAAAATAATAATGGAATAATAATAATAATAATAATAATAATAATAATAATAACAGCAATAATAATAATAACAATAATAATAATAATAACAACAACAACAACAACAACAACAACAACAATAATAATAATAATAATAATAATAATAATAATTTATTATTATTATTATTATTATTATTATTATTATTATTATTATTATTATTATTATAATAGAAAAAATGCATCTCCAAAATGGCAAAAAGCAGAAAAACATCTTAACTTATAATAGAGATTAAAGTAAAATGTGCCTTTTGTATGTGATTTAGGACCTTTTCTGCTGGTCCATTCATCTTGAAATTTTGACACAACATAAACATTAACTGGCATTTTCAAATTCTGTAAAAATGTAAAATATGAAAAATTTAAGTTTTTGTTCTCAAAGCAATTATATGAACCTGGCTGGTAAATCTCTGAAAATAAATTATTGTGTTTTCAGATGATTTTCGCCAGTTTATGGAGAGCTGTCCAAACTTCGTGGAGCTGTATAACTGTATCCAGGATCCATCTGCAAACACCTGTCCTGGAAACTCTGAACCCATAACCCACAGCTTCTGTCCAGAATTCAGCTCTCAGGACATAAACACAGCCAACAACACACACAGCAAGAAGCAGGACTAGGACGAGCTCTGAAGTATGTCATGGCATCAGGTGTCTGTGTATCAGAAGTGTGAGGTAGAACAGAGTGTTTGGGAATTGAAATATTAATTAGATTATCATTCCATCTTCCTCTTTTTAACAGTTTTACAATTCATTTCAGCTTAACTCTCAGATATTTAGACAAGTAACAACTTTTTGTTTTATTTTCATTCTCGTGAAGTTTTCTATTGATTCCACACTTTAATTTATTTAAAAATGAACAAAACTAATCGCACCTCATCACACAGAGCAGTGGGCAGCAGCTGCCCGGGGGTAGTGTAGCGGGACAGTCCCTTACTCAAGGGTACCTCAGTAGGAACCAGTAGGCTAGTCTGCCCACCATGGAAGTAGAATACAGTAATACAATAATACAAGCTACACTGTTGTATTCTTTAAAGTGGATTTTTGTTCATAATAAGCCAATTGCTATTTTTAATGCTTTGCAGCCTACACATATGCCATTAATGCATCATCTGCTGTGGAAGTAATCAGTGTTCATTATTTTGCAAGGAATCTTTAAGGTGTTTTTGATTATTCTCCCAAAAGAACTTACCTTATTAATGTGAAAGTAACTTTTTGTCATTGTGGCACCACAATAAAATCTGAATTTAATCCATAATATCTGGAGGAGAGTGTAGAAGGATCAAGGTTCCTTAGTGGTACTTGGGTACTACTGCCCACCTTAAGATCCCAAATTACACATACAGTACGTTTAACTTTGTAGTACACCCACTGGACACTTTATTAGAAACATAATTTGAGTTAGCTATTCTCTAGTGCTTCAACCGTGGTCAGTTTCTGACCATTAAGCTGCTCTTGGTTGGATATTTTCGGTTGGTGGATCACCCAAGTTCTAGCAGAGATACTGATATTTGTGTGACAACATTGCAGAGTGTGATACACTTGTACATGTGCAACACACACTACCATGTCAGCGTCCTTGCTCTGCTGAGAATGCTCCACCAGCTAAAGAATATGTGGTGTGGAGGGGTTCAGTGGTCAGAAACTGACCGTTAGTGAATAGGGTGTAGGGGTGGATGAGGGCAGATAAACTGTGCAGTAACAGATGCTGACAGTGTGGAAGCACAGTGTTAATAACATGATGGGCAGTGAGGTACAGACAGTCCAAAAATACTACTAAGAAGAAAACTTTTCATTCATAAAAATAACAACTCACAATGGAGTCA
Source organism: Lepidarchus adonis (assembly GCA_037576955.1). Lineage (NCBI taxonomy): Eukaryota > Metazoa > Chordata > Actinopteri > Characiformes > Lepidarchidae > Lepidarchus > Lepidarchus adonis. The sequence goes on from JBBIGC010159235.1 coordinate 9,709, forward strand.
ATGACGAAGGCCCTTGTCAAAGTGGCTCGGATCCTGCTGCCTGCTTTCTGCCTGTTCTGTTATATGTGTCAGTGGCGTTAATGTTATGGCTGATTAGAGTGAACTGCATCTTAATGGATGTAATGTTATTCTTCACCAGTAGAGGGGGAGCCACACTAACATACACACCAGAAGAACTCCTCTTTCAGGAGTGTGCGGTTCTGTCTGATTACAGCAAGTAGTGTTGGAACTGGTGGTGTTAATTCATCGTTTTAGAATCAGACCAAGTAATGGAATTTGTCTTATTACATGCATAGCTTGATGATGACAATTTGGTGTGTCTGTGTGTGTCTGTGTGTGTCTGTGTGTGTCTGTGTGTGTCTGTGTGTGTTTGTGTGTGTGTGTGTGTCATTTAAAAGAATGAAATGATCATTTCAAAGGTTATGGTCTATGGCACCATAAGACCCACCTCCAACAATAGAAAGTCTTGCATATATACATCACATATATCACATACATCACATACATCACGTCACAAACCGGTTTAATGTCAGACAATATTTTAGAGGACCGTCATTTAAGGTCTCGTGGATAAAAACAACAAAGTAAAATGATACGACCAACACAAAAACTGTGATATTTTGTAAATATAATAATAAAGGTGAATCTACTGTGTAATTATGTAACTTTATTAGCAGTGTCTTCCTGAAATGCACTAACAACGATCAGAGTAACGTCCTCCTCTGTCTCTCATGTGCATAAACGTTCCTTTCAGAATAAGTTTTCAGTGCTGTTGTGGCAAAGTTGATGTGTCTAAGATATTTAGATGGATTGAGATCATATTGTAAAAAAAATAAAGTTTACATTTTTTTGTGTGGCCCGGTACCCGCCTTCGGCCCAGTACGAAATGCTCCACGGCCCAGTAGCAGTGCGCGGCCCGGTGGTTGACATGCATCACCAAATGAAAGACTGCAGAATCGGGTTCAGTCCAGAGCCAGTAAATCACTAGTTATGCCTTAAAATAACCTGGATACTTTCCTTTAGCTTGTATTTGTATGCAGCAGAACAGCACCAGCATTTCCACGTGTCATTACCCTGTCAAGAAAAACACAAATGTCAAATATAAAGTTACATTCGTCATCCTACTGTTTTGCTTTAGCTTTACGTTACACTATAAATGTGAATATTAGTCACTGCTGAGAACTGTGGTAGTGATTATTAGGTATAAAGATTAATATTGATCTCCCCCCAGCTTATTTTAAACGGGTGAATAATATTCAATTGTTTGGCATGTTTGGGTCAGTGACTAAAATCGATGAGCTAACTAGCTTGTGATTTAGCTTTGGCTCAGAGCAATGGGCTCAAATGTGTGTTGGGCACCAGTGTGAGAGCTCAATGGGAAACAATGCATTGAAGCCCAACTGTATGTGAATCAGCTGAACTGCAATGTTCTTTAGATGCTCTTGCACTTGCCCCTCCAGCCATAATGGCCGACTCCCATATTTACCCCCGGTCAACATTGACCATTTTGGTCAAGCTGTATCCTTTGCACCTTCTCTGTATGGTAGTGAGTTATCAAGTGAACATTATCCAGTCTTATGTTTGGAATTCCTTTGTATTATTTTATTTTTTTTACTTTTCCATAATTCTTTCTCTTCCAATGTTGAGGTAAACAATCAGCCCCTTTTGTTATTGCGTTTAAAATAAGTACTTCCTCACACTGCCTGAAGGTGGCACTAGTACACTTAGGAACCAGCCACAACCTGCCCCCTCACTGTCTGACTGGAAGGAAAAGCATTACATCATTGCTGGAGTGAAAATAGATGGAGGGCTGGTTTCTTGGCTTCTTGGAAGTGGAGCATTTTGCCACCTGTGTCAAGGCTGTTAATAGATAATGACATCATCTGAAACTGTTCGCGGAAACGCAGGGTTCGGCACACATCTGCGCTGAACCGACAGGGCTCTAAGCAGCTTGCCTTGATGAATTAACCGGAGTGTCCTTGATCTTAGGACTCTGTGCTATTCGGCTTTGTAGTTTGTCCATCTTCAGGCTGAAGAGGGACTTGTGAAATGAATGCATGATCATTTGTAGAAGATCATCTGCTTTCTGATATGGAGCAAGTCTCCTTTAACACTCTGTTTGTCTCATCTAAATGGGAGACCTTCTCCAGGCTCTGATGTTTACTCTGGTGGATAAAAGTCTGTTTTTCAGTGCTTATATAAAGTAATCAATCATATTGATTAATCCTTCTCATTTCATGCACTTTCATGTTGGAATAAATTTCTAGTCTCTGGTGTCTGACACAAGAAGATGTAATACACATTTAAGTTAAACGTTCACATTTCTGTGTGTGTGTGTGTGTGTATATTACTGAGTAAGGCAAAGTATGAACTTTTTTTTTAGGTAAAGAACAAAGTCTGGATGTTTAAGCCTGAACGCTGAAACCACATTTAGGTTCATTAACATTTACATGAGAAACCATAGAAGAATGTGGAAGGTTTGTGGTTTAGGCTGACTTGACTACTCTACATTGCCCTTAAGTGTGTGTGAATGTCTGTCTCTAGTTTTCCTGTGATTGGTTGGCCTTCTCCAGCTTCCCCATGACCTGAGTTTGATTAACAGTTTGGACAATGAATGAATGAACCATGGAAGAACCGACTGGGGCCTACGATTTAAATAGTAAAATTGTAAATTGTAAAACAACTTGGTCTGTTGTTACTGCTACACTACATCAAAATGGTGTAATTATGCGTAAGCTGTACCAATTGCCTCTTACTTCTAAAGAAACACTTTATATGACATGTTTTTTCATCTAGGAATTAACATTTTATAAAGATTAAATAATGTTGAGACTATTAGAAAGCACTAAACCCACAGCAGTAAACCCACAGAGTGACCACCAGGCCATAAGAGTGTAATGCAATGGGAATCGTTCATTTGTTTATCTACCAAACTACTTCTCCAATTCAGCTTGTGGGGAAGCTGGAGCTGATCCCAGCTGACTATGGTCCCAGGGCAGAGCTCACCCCGGATAAAGCCAACCCTTCACAGGACAACACACAGAATCAACCATTGATACACACTCACACCTATGGGCAATGTAGAGCAGCCAGTCAACCTAAACCACAAGCCTTTAGACAATGGGAGGAAACCAGAGGACCTGGAGGAAACCCACACAAAAATGAAGAAAGACACCATTCTATATTTGTCAATAAGGTATATCAAGGTAAAGAACAATGTAGCCACACTTAAAGAACATCTACATTATGTAAAGTTCCTAATCAACTTCAACTAGAACCATATATCCAAGGACGTTTTGTTTTAGGGGGAAATTTTATTCCAACCATTCATGATGAACATGTATAAAAGTTTACACCAGTCAGCCATAACATTAAAACCATCAGCATGAAGGTGTGCATCTGGTCTGAGACATTAATAACTAAAAAATAAATGGGACAAAAGGGCTTTTTACACCATTGAAGAACAATTTCTTGTTCTCAAAGTCAGAGGAGCCCAAAATCGACCCTAGAGGGTTGGGGTCCATCATAGTTTGGTAGGTCACCTCCTCAAACACACTCCTTAAACCTGACAACTACTGTAACACGTGAGTGGAATCAGGTCAAACTTTTTTTCTTTGGAGGAAGAAATGTGTAAAGGTTCTCTAAAGAACTTAAATTAGTACCGTAAATACACTTCTGTGGAAAGTTTTTGACCATTAAATAAGTTCTACAAACTAAAAAAAATGTCTTTATTAGACATGGATCTTTAAGGAAGCGACTCTGCATTTTAACATTAAAGTTCAAAGATCTTCCACATGACAATGGAAGGTTTTTCCCTCACAGCCGAGTCTTCACCAAGAACCATTTAGGAACTTTCGTTAAGACCGAAGCAGAGACGACAGCGGATTTTTGGGAAGAAGATGGGTGATGGGGATTTCTCTCACACCGTTATTTCTTAGCTGCTCTTTAGTCACATTAAGGTTGAGCCCAGTGACATTTGACAATCCACATTGGCGAGCTCGTCCTATTGGTGGGCATTAGCATGATAATGATGAGGAGTATGGATTATGATATTTTGGAAGGCCTACTTTCATCCCGTCTCGCTGTCCCTCTCCATGTATAATCAGCCGCTGCCTGTCTTTGATGAGCAGGGAGAATTTCATTAAATTGCTGATAGGGGCTTGTCTCCTTCACCACGCCTGAGGCTCCTTTCCCCGAATCCGCACGCACATATATACACACGTCTGTGCACCTATTCATATATGCAAACATTTCTGTCAAATCTCCCAGCACCTGACAGCAGTGTGAACCCAATAAACCAATATGGAGATAAGGGCTGGTGTCAGTAGGCAGAACTAATATTATTTGTGCGGTGGAAAGCGTTTATCTGTCACGGGCTGAGAATTGATGGTTTTGTGTCACTTTTGTTTAATAATGATGTAGCAATTGCAATATGCCCACTGGCTCCGGCTCTATTAAAGTTCAAAAGATTATCCAAATTAAAATCTCATTTAGAATATTGCTTTTCGCCAATAGTAGGTGGATCCCATTGGATATGATATTTTTCACTTTTGCTATCCAATTAACATTTCCATGTTTGACAAACTGCAGTGATGGCAAATATGAGCGCGCTTATTTGACTGTGAAATGTTATGATGGTTTGGTCTAAAGCAGCAAAACCAGCTTTAATAAAACTTTCTTTCTTAATTTGACAGTTGACGATGTGAATATTTAGTGCGTTCTGACCACTTCACTGCCTCCATTTGCATAACAAGCTGGTTTTACAATCCTAGCAGTGACAATAGGTGTCTAAAGCTTTATCTAAATGACAGTATTTTAGCACGTTGGCTCATTATATGTCATCATGTTTGAATTAAAGCGATTGGTTGCATGTATCTGCATAACACAAGCATGCTTTTTTGATCATTTTTTTCACGGTGGCCCACAGCTGATGGCAGAGTTTAATACATGCAGCTCTGCTGTAATGTTGAGTGATGGGCTGTGATCACAGAAGGCATCAGCTGTCAGGATTTCAGCCATGGGATAGCTGCAGTTATCTCTGCATATTCCACCACTCAGCCCTGATATCCTAACACATTCATGTATTCAGAGCAGGGATTGAATCGGAGCTGTGGTCTGGGACCTGGAGATAGCTTTTAAAGGTGATAGACTGAGATAGACTGCCAAAAAAGTGAAGCCTTCACACCAGTTTTGTCAAAAAACATAACACTGAAGGCTGATTCCAATGACTTTTATTACATTTTATGCATAAATGTGTTTCCCTTTCTATGAAATGACCATTTCAGAGATATGAGTGACAATATACAATATGCAGCCAAGATAACCTACAACTACTTCTGTTATGAATTCTACTATATTATGATCTTCACTTACCTATTGAAACTACTGAAAATCTTTTCTCTGTATAAACCCTGGGATATTTTTCCAAATGCAATAAAAAAAATTGGTCACTTGAACCTTGAACTGACCAAAGTACAAAGAAAAAAATTGTTTCATTAAATCAATATTTTTAATATCAACATGACTGTATTTTGTAAATAAACTTCGAATTTAATGGCTGCATTGCACTCAAAAATTTTTGTTTTAAAGAGTTCACAAAATGTGCACAGGATATTCAAGTAGAACCAGTTTGAATGATTCTACAATAACCTGACAGCATGTGAGGTGTCATGACTGGGTAATCTGTATCCATCAAAAATTCAGTTTTTGCAAGCATTGACATGTTAGGGCAAAATTTATGAAAGAATCGTTAATCAGCTCAAAAGGAATGTTTCTTAATGCGTGATTACAGATAATTAAGGCCTTTCAACATCTACAGAACATAATATTGTGAAAAGTGTAAGAAAATTTATAGACATTTGAGTGTGTGAAGGGTAAGTTCAAAACCACTGTTGAATCCATGTGATATTCAACCCTCAGATGTCATTGTGTAAGAAAATCATCATGCTACTGTGACAAATATCGGTGCCTGGGCTCTGGAGTACTTCAGAAAACCATCATCACATAAGTAATAGTTTTTTGGGTTTTTTTAAAAAAATGAGCATCAACTTCTCTGTTCCAATGATTAAAACCACTATCTAGACTGTTATCCAAGAAAAGCACAAAAGTCGATACATGGGGTCCTCGACTTACAAAAATTTATGGTAACAACATTGCCCCAAACCCAGTTTTTGTTGTTGTTTTATTTTTTGAAAAGTGAAAAGTGAAAGTCACAGTTTCCTTAATAAAACGGTCAAAATATGTAATACAGAGCCTCATGCGGGTGAATCTCTCCCTCCAGTGGACTGACAGAGGAACGGCCCCAGTGCAAAACACAGTAAACGCTTATGTAATGGGTCGACTTATGACACAAGATGAGGAACGGAACCCAGTCGTAAGTTAAGGACCCCTTGTATGTGATGGTATGGGGGTGCATCATTGTCCACGCTGTGGATAAGTTTCATGTATATAAACAACTGACTCTGAAGCATATAAGGATTTTTGAGAGACATATGTTGCCATCAAGGTGATGTGTATTTCAGAGAAGCAGTACAGTGCCAGACCTCATTCTGCACAGGCTACAACAGTGTGGTTTTGTGGACACTGAGTGCTTGTACTTAACTGGGTTGCTGCCAGTCCAGATCTATTTCCTGTTGAAAATGTATGAAGCATCATGAAGAGGAGAATCAGACAATGGACTTTTGAGCACCTGAAGCTTGAAATCAAGCAAGATGATACTGTCAGTGTGTGAGGTGCTGGTTCGAGTGTATCAAGTCAAGTGTAGACAATTCCACAGCGTAATAAGCTACACAGCAGTGTTGATGGGGTTTTGCACATGGCAGTGTCACTGCTAGGGTGAGAGTGTTCCACAGCCAAAAACATCCATTCAGGAGCAGATCTGTGATGAAAGGCTTGAAAATGGCTTTAAGTTTCCAAGTAGGGGCTTCTAGTTATGTGGCTTATGTGAAGTTGGTCATGTGTAGCCCACATTATGTTTGCTGTGGTTTAGTTAGATCTAGATGAAGAAAACAAAATGTCAAAAAGTGGAGAATGTATAGTATTTTTATGATTATGATAATGACATTATTATTATTATTATTATTATTATTATTATTATTATTATTATTATTATTATTATTTTGATTCACATAGTTATTATTATTATTATTATTATTATTATTATTATTATTATTATTATTATGTGA
>JBBIGC010159241.1:0-16891 GCA_037576955.1 Lepidarchus adonis
AGAGAGAGAGAGAGAGAGGAGAGAGAGAGAGAGAGAGAGAGAGAGAGAGAGAGAGAGAGAGAGAGAGAGAGAGAGAGGAGAGAGAGACAGAGAGCAAGACAGACAGAGAGAGAGAGAGAGAGAGACAGACAGAGAGAGACTTATATTCCTCATCAGTACAGGGTGTGCGTGTTACGAAGTAACTGCGTCCCCACTATGCGACGCAAGTATCGTCCCAATCAAAACCACTTTTCTGTCGATGAAGACCAAGGGCAGCTTGTGTTCGGCTGATGGACGAACCAGCAGCAGTCTGATGGCTCCGCCCATCTATGACCTGTCCGTCAGTTTGACCCCCAGGGCATGGGGCTCAATCACCCGAGACGGCAGCCACTGTATGCGCATGTGTGGATTAGTGTGAAAGTGTGTGTTATACGCTGCTGTCCTCCAGCAGTGGTTCCTTGCCCTCGCAGGCTCCACCCTGAGGGCTGTGGGTGTGACCCTGAGAGCTGCTGGGGTGTTTCTTGTAACCACCAGGTCGCAGGCTGAGTGCGTTATGCTCCGGGATGAAGAGAGCCACCAACAGGGAGAGCAGAACAGAACACGCCCCGAACAGGAACGGAGGACCTGGGATAATGGCACTCTACACACACACACACACACGCACACACACACAAGTTCAGCCCTAGTGTGCACTTCCCCCTCATTAGCTAGGTCTTCCTAAATCACACTACACTGCCAAGCTGTTTGGCCTTTAGTTTTCTGCTTCCTCTTGCCCACAGCTCGGCTAAAAGATGAGAAATTATCAATTTATCATCATTCATCTACTGTTAATTAGCAGTAAATGTTATATCGTACATGTACCCTGAGCCAAACCTCAGATAATGGCATTACATTAAATAATTAACGTGGTAAAACTGAGCTGTGGACCACCTCACCTCATCAGTGGGATTAGCCATGTTGGGTTTGGCACCCTTATCCGGGCTGTCCGCCGGGTCCATCTCATTTAGCTCTACATGGAACAGGTAAAACACAAACCCGTAGAGGGCAGGGCCGAGGCCGTTACACAGCCCTCTGATACCTGTAATCATCCCCTGCACCACACCTGAGAGAGAGAGAGCGAAAGACCCTGTCAACACAACACTCAAATCTGCCATTAGTAGGACACATGGGCAAAAAACGAACATTAAATCAGCCATAACTTTAAAACCACCTGCCTAGTATTAAGCAGGTCCACCTCATGCTGCTGGAACAGCTCTGACTGTTTCTATCAGAGTCAGCATTAACGTTCTGTACAACAGGATCCTCTTCGGTATTGGAACACACTCCCCACATGCATCAGAGCCCCTTGGGTGCCCATGACCCAGCTGTCCTTTCTTGGTTCACTTTTGTTGGGTACTAACTAAAGATAACTAAAGATACGTTTTTTTTAAGGGCCGATATGGTAGATTAATATTACTTAAAAAACCTTAAACTTTATTAACTTATTTTAATTTAACTTTAAATAATATTAGACAAACACTTAAATTTAGATTAGCAGTAAAATACTCCATGTTGGACAGGCTTTGGACAGCTATGCAGCTTCAGTGTGTAGGACTGTAATGTTTTAAATTGGGGAAACACTGCTTCATCTTCCATCCTCAGCTCCAGTACAAGCTCAGACTGTTGTGAGTGGATCATTGAACGAAGCAGCGAATCAAAATTAAACAGCACAGACAGTAGAGACGGCAGTGGAGCCACAGTAGCACATTGTAATTACTTAATATGAGTGACCAAGATGAAACGCAGATACAGATAATCGCAAAATGCCTAATATCAGCCCAGATGATTGTTGACCTAACTACTGCAAACAGCTCAGCACAAATGGGTTTGAATGGCTATTAATAGTAGCCCTCTTCACCTGTGATCTGTTTGCTTGTAATTAGTGGGTGAGTATAAAAGGTCAATGAGTTTCTGGACTTCTGACAAATCCTTGCATCTTTTATCCAGTGTTGAATTGACATTTTTTGGATTCTATGTTATGGGGAAAGCTAAAGAATTGTCAAAGGATCTGCAGGAAACTAGCTAAAAACTCTAAAACAGGAAAGGGATATAAGAAAATAGAAAATGAACTGAGAATGCCAATCAGCAGTGTTTAAACTCTCCCACAAATAACTTCAGGTGAAATACAGGAGTATGGAGTGATGAGACTAAAATGTAACTTTTTAGCCACAACCAAACAAGACATTTGGAGAGAAGCCACAAGGCCTATGATGAAAAGTACACCATTCCTACTGTGAAACATGGTGGTGGATTGCTGAGGTTTTGGAGATGTGTGAGCTATAGAGGCACTGGAAATTTGGTCAGAAAAGATGGCAAGATGAATGTAGTAAGTTATCAAAAATACTGGAGAAAAATGTGCAGTCTTCAGTCCTGAAGTTGCGCATGGGACATACTCGGACATTTCAACATGACAATGATCCAAAACACAAGGCCAAGTCGACCGGTCACTGGCTACAGCAAAGTAAAGTGAAGGTTCTGGAATTTCAGTCTTCTGACCTCAAGATCATTAAGGCACTCTGGGGAGACCTCAAATATACAGTTCATACAAGATAGACCAACAAGGAAGTTGAGGCTTTTTGCAGCAAGAATGGGCATCTTTACTGTTTGAGAAGATCAAGAGCAACTACCACAAAATACTTCAAGCTGTCATTGATGTTAATGGGGGAAATACACAATATAAAGAAATGGGGTATGTAAACTTTATCAGGGTCATTAGGGTAGATTGCGTTGCAATTATGATTTTAAAAGAGTAAACACAGTTGATTGATGATACAGTTTCAGCCAAATACTAACCATGAGTGAAAGAAAAAAAAAAGTCTGTTATCATGCATATTCTCTGAAAATGGTTATGAAATAAAAATTCTGTATGGGTATGTAAACTTTCAAACTGTATTAAAGTTCCTCTAGTCCAAAAGCACCTACTGTATGCTTAGTGTTAAAAAATTAGTTAATTTAGCAGAAGGCCTGTTTGCACTCACCCTGCTGGTCTGGATCTGCGTTTCGGGACACTATGGCACTGATGGCTGGGAAGGTGATGCTGGACATTGCAGCTACAGCACCTGCTGCCCACATCATCCTAAAAAACAAAACAAACAAAAAAAATAAATCACTAAATACACACTGAGTCAATCCCCTGGTTTCACAACAGTGGAACAAATACAGAGGGTGAAGAAGAAACTTATATTTCTCATTTGGAAAACATGCCTTTTTATAGAGTCCCCTTTTCTGAGGGATGTGTGCAATCAAGGTTTTGTACGTTTACTCCAGTGCTTTAATGCTGGGAGTCCAAGAGAGCACACATAGCTTTACTCCCTCTAGTTGGGCTGGGTTGACCTCCCTTTCCCTTTAACCCTCAAGTGTAACATCACTTGAAGTATGAATTGTCAGGCATCTTCAAAGTCCAATGGCATTGTGGGTGAATATAACTGAGTGTGAACTGGAGTTGTCAAAAATCAGCTGCTGGAAGATACTCAATTATCCAGAACGGAAGACTGTGCTTCTGTCAGATTAGTCTGTGTTTCGGAACTGTGAGAGAAAGTCAGATATACTGCACCTGTCTATCTGTGGAGGGCAGATACAGTCCTGGAAAAACTAAATCAGTACAAACATGTCTAAAATAACAAACACGACCCCCTTTTAGTCCCTGCAGATAAAGGTGATCTATGAACAATCCAGGCATTTCACCCAAAACGAGTCCTCTGCAGTGCAGAAAGTAAGCACACCGGCTCGCTGAACTTTAACCTCTGTTCCAAGCTAAATTCTTCAGGTCAGAGATGGTAATTTATATATAAGAAATTATATGCAAGAAAACCCTAAATTCCACACAGCATTTCAATGCGGTCCAGAAAACCCTTCATTCATTATTTTGAGCCATTCATTTATGGATACATTTTTAAATATTAATATTTTTTTTTAATTCTGAAAAGAAAAAACAAAACAAAACAAACCCACACCTCACCACCCTTAAAGTGAAAAGGACCTCTAACCATCCACACAAAAGCACATGGGCAGCAGTGTAGAGCGACCTGTAGAACCTGGGCTGGGACTTGAGCCTGCGACCCTACTGTCCTGAACTCATCTAAAGAAATACTGCATGTAAGAGAAGTGACATTCTTCAGCAACAGGAGTTTTAAGAATAACTCCAACATACAAAGAAATAAAAAAATGTTAAGACCCAGAAATTTTCAAATTCCTGTGTTTCCCCAAAATGGCTGAACATGCCAACCCAGCCTGTATTCATCTGCATACTGGATCTCTGCTTTGGGGTTTAAATAAGAAACTTCTTGACCCTAAAGAGTTTTATTTCTTGGAAGAGCCAGTTTCCCAGACATGAGACCACACTTCCTCAGCAAATCCCCCTCTCAACACTGTCCCAACACCTCTGTTAATTAAGGATGAGTGGCATATTAGTGATATAGATGATTTCACTTTAGAACCATATGACCATTACACTATGTAAAAATGTAATATGTTATTGCCATTAAACTGTAGCTCACAATCTGCCGTGGACCTTATGTCTTAGTTTGAAAGCACTGCTGCATCCACATACAGCAATATTGCACTTTACACTTTAATGTTGCAACATTTACCTAATATTCATTCTGTGAATCTAATCTGTATGTGGCCCTGTTACTCCGTAGGATATTACTTCGTAAATTATTGGAGGAGTGTGTTTATTTTTTTGCAACAGAGGACTAGTAAAAGTAAGAATTTCTATTGTTCTACTGTGCACTTGAAACATTCTTGAATCTCCTATGAAAATAACCAAAAAATTAAAAGCCAAACAAAAAATATTTTTTGTAATCGGCGACCAAAACGCACTTTTCTAAATTAGTGTTTACACTGTACTTGCATGTACAATGTATAAGGACCAATGAAGTACACTGTTCAATCTCTTCAGTGCAACGTCAGAGGCTCTCAACGGCCTCAATCTACAGAACGGTGTCTGTTTACAAAAGTGATGTTGACTTGTGTAATTCAAGACTGACCTCTACTAAAATGCAGACCCAGTAAATATATATAATAATTTATGTCAGTAGGGCTCCTATATATGGTACTCCCGAGTTCCTCATTTGTTGTGATTCTACAGAAAGCATTAACGCTGTGTTGTCTTTATGCTGTTCTGTGCTGAGGATCAGAATGCACTTGTCTGTGGGAAAAGGCATGATCTAAACACCAACTCCAGAGGAATCCATTTATTTTGGACTCACTGATAAGTGCTCTCTGTTGGCAGCTCCACCCTAAGAAGACAACACTTTGCAAACAAATGTACCACCCTCTTGTGGTAAGATGCACACATTGCACAAAAAAAGCATAGGGGTCAATGACAGCGACTCACCACGGCTGGGAACCAAAGCCGTACCAGGCCAGCTGAAGGATCTGAAAGCCCAGGCCCAACAGGATAGTGTTCTTATTGCCTATGGAACGCATCAGGATACCTAGAACAATTGTCTGAGGAGAACAATTGGGGGGTGGGGGGTGTTTAAGGACAAGAAGTTTAAGGACAAGTGGCTTGGTTTCGAGTTTTCAAGCATGTGTGTATTTAACATCAGGTTCAAGTCGCCCCCTGGGCATAAAGAGCAGCCTTTACATAAACAATAATAAGAATATTATTATTTGTTTTAATTTAATATATATATATATATATATATATATATAAATAAAGGGGATTACGTTTAATCATAGTCAGCTGATGAAAAAACACACTCCCTTCTGAAATAGTACAAGTATTCAGAGTGCGTGTTTACCAATATAAGTTACATTCCATTTATTTGTCTACTTTGACGAGTCACTCTGCTCTGAGGATCACACCCTTGGATGATCCAGAGGATCACACCCTTGGATGACTACTACAGGTGCTCTGTGCTGTTTCAACATTTACTCTTGTTGGAGAACACCGTGGTGTTTTGGCCTGTGTCCAGTTACCTGAGCCAGGATGGAAAGGATTCCCACCACAGCAATGAATGCAGCAACTGTCTCTGAGGTGAACCCAATGACCTGGATATCAGAAGACCAAAATAAGAGTCTTTCAAACACGTTAGGGTTAATAAACACCACCATGCAGATATAATATTGTGTGTGCATATATATAATATAGTGTGCAGTTTTTTTGGCCTTGAAAATGCTCACAAATTCAGAATCAACAGTTGCAGAGTTTGTATTTGTATAAACATTTAACATTAAACCAAAATGAACCATTACACAAGCCTGTCATGTGTCACTCAAATGTAATCATTTATTTGTATAGCACCTTTTTCAAACACAAGGCCACTTCACAGAGGAAACAGATTGTCAGTAACAAAAAAAAACCCAACAACAATCTGCTTAAAAAGTCAGGACGTGTGCAGGTTACCTGACGTAGGTAGAGGAAGAAGCTCGAGTACTGGCCTGCCTCTGGCAGGTAGGACAGGAAGACAGTGATACAGATCAGCAACACCGTGGAGTCCTGACCAACCTTCCGCAGAGACTGCAGAGAGAGGGTTACAGACTTCAGTACACAAGGTTAACACTGAGTGTGTGTGTGCACAAGTGTATTCCGGTCACTCACAGCAAATGGGTCAGCCTGTTCCCAGGAGATTGGTGCTCCCCATGAGGCCGGACGCATTTTCTCAGGCAGAGATTCTGGCACGGCCACCAGGATGAAGCAGATGTCCAGAAGGGCGATGGCAGTGGCCAGAATGACCACCAGCGTGTCCCCGTACGCCTGAGACAGATATGCTCCTATTGCTGGACTGGTCACCAGGCTTGCTGCAAACGTAGCTGAAACCTAACACATGAGGAATGGTCACTGATCCTCATTAGCACAACTCTCTCCAGAAAGTCCAGCATCCTTTGCTGCCTAATATCCAAGACAAACGTGCTACACAAGTGCAAATTACAATACAGCGTAACAAAGAAGTATTGTTATTACTGTACGACACTTCCCACAGTTATGGCTACTGTCACAGTTAGTGCTGCAGCAGTCTAGAGATGTTCTTACTGCAGAATTACTATTATTAAGAGTGTTAGCTTGTTGTTTTTACTATTTCCAGGTACAGTTTCAGATCATATATATCTTTCAACATGAAGAATGGGGATGGGATTATTTTGGTTGGGGTAGTTGTCACATGCTAGTTTTATGGGCGTGGCTTTCCCTGGACATCAAAAATAGAAACAGCAATCAAAAATGGCGCACTGCACCGTACCAAACAGAAACCACTCAACAATGTCTATAAACGGTGCAGGAGTATTTATGCAGCCATCAGCATTAGGGCCTGACCAATAGATCAGCTGACCGATATGCGTCTATACTGAGAAACTTATCATTAAAATCTGACCAATCCAGAGAGAATAGTGAAAATGAAGCTCGGTTTCCTTGAGAAAATTCATACTTTCATGCTTGTAGGCACTGTCATGGTCATCAAAAAGCTGAAATTAGCCAGAACATTAAGACCACCTGCCTAATATGGAGAATTATTGATTTTGTACAACAGGAGTTCCTCTTTGGGATCATAGGCACACCCCACATGCATCAGTGAGCCTTGGGTGCCCATGACCCTATTACAGATCTGGAACACTCCACAAGACCTGTTTTGGAGATGCATCACAAGAGGACCCTCAGATCCCTACACTCCAGCTACTAGCACATCACCTGTTTGTGCTGGATAATATAGTTTTTTATTTTAGTATGTATGCTTGTCTGTACAAGATCCTGAATATCAGCCCAATGACTGGGATGATCCAAAAAGCATTTCACAGGCTTTGAACATTCACTCAATATTATTTACAGAAATTTAAATATTTCAGACAATCACCCCAGGATTATTCATCAGGAGGAAACCTCTCTACATGTTTATACATCCCAGGAATCAGCTAATCCTCGTACTCTGGTCTGAATGCATGTCAAAAGAGCATGTTCTCACCAGGCCATATGCTGTGCTCCTCTCATGTTCCTGAGTGATGTCCGCCACGTATGCAAAGATCACCGAAAACGTCACTGCAAACACTCCAGACATGGAGATCACAGCAAAATACCACCTGCAGAGAGAGAAAGCGCGCGCACACACACACAGACACAGACACACACACAGACGGACACCTTCTAGAGCACCGAAGGGCAAAGGCAAGTGTACTTCTATAGCACAAAGGACTCATTCAACATGCTTTACAGAGATGAGCATTAAAAATACATAATTAAATTGAAGGAATAAAAACAGAAGAATACTCTAAAAAATATTTCATCATGAATATTGGGATAATGTGTGCTTTGCGATGATTGTATTCATGTTATTTTTGACAACTTCTAATTCAAACTTGCCTATATAGAACC
This sequence comes from Lepidarchus adonis, assembly GCA_037576955.1. Lineage (NCBI taxonomy): Eukaryota > Metazoa > Chordata > Actinopteri > Characiformes > Lepidarchidae > Lepidarchus > Lepidarchus adonis. The sequence goes on from JBBIGC010159241.1 coordinate 8,327, forward strand.
CAAACAATTTTGAATAGCAAGTATTATACATTTAAAATACAGCAAAACACAAAACCCTGGGGTAAATCAGAAGTGCTTTAAGGTCTGTGTGTGGTGATGGAGCTCACCAAGGACTGATCTTCATGAGGGGGATAGGGGCGCAGGTGAAGAACACAGTGAGCAAGAGAAAGGACTTTCGGCCCCAAACGTCTGATAGAGCACCAATCAGCGGAGCGCTGAGGAATGACAGCAGACCCTGCAGGAGAACAGATCATTACAAACAGCAACTACGACACTGTAGACACCTTCATCAACTACTGCCTTCCATGGGACTATAAGTGTGCACACCCACCTAATGCCTGAATTTACAAATATAACATACATTTCTGCATTTTCTTCAAATCTTTTTTACACATTCAGTAGCCTGTATATTGTCTATTGGATCACATTTATATATTTTTCTTATTTCTTTCTATTTATAGAATTAGTTTAAGCCATTGCACTGCATTGCCGTGGGAGTAATTCAGGTCTCCATTTCACTGCACATTGTACTTGCGTGAATGTATGTGGTACATTACTATCTGGGAGAGCAAGAAAGAGTCCAGGTCATTGCTCATCATCATTAAATACAATAAATCAATAAAAGGCGTCAAATATAGACGACAGGGCTGGAAATTTACTCTGGGAACATTTTCTATGCAGAATTTAGGTGCAGAGATCGTGTGTGTCTGCTGGGCTTAGATACTGATGTAGACATGGAACAGTTGAGCCTTGAGGTGCTTCTTGAACAAACAGTCTACAATGGCGTTTGAATCCACGTGGGGACGGAATCTTCAAGTGCCATTTGCGCACTGATCGAAGTGATTTGGGGATGTGCAAGTCTGCGCAAGTGTCCCCATATAGTAGATCCATTGATGATCCTCTAGGCGAGCATCAAGTAACTGAATCCAATGTGTGCTGCCATAGGAAGCCAAAGTAAAAGGCAAGCAAAGGCGTTATATTAGCGCGTTTTGGCTGATTGAAGATCAGCAGAGCTGCTGCGTTCTGAATCCAGAGAAGAAGGTGCCTTTTTATACCTGGTCACTTCCTGCCTCCTCAGCACCAGGATTAGATCTGGATTGGTCAGATCCACATTAAACCTGCAGGTGTGAATGCAGCAGAGTTGCACTTACAGCAGATTTAACTCTGATCCAGCAGTGTAAACACACCTGTCTTTCCAAGACACTCTCCACACCCAAACACCCCTCCTAATGTTGTGACTGTACCCCCTGCTGTTCTGCTTATGGAACAGCTGCCCTCTGGACTGACCACCACTTAACACAGCGTTGTTGCTGCTTCATTGATTCATCAGAGTTCAGCCTCTACCCACTCTGGAGGAGTTTTGTTAAACTTTAGCAAAACTTTTTCACTGTCTCGCTACAACACACTGAGTCATAGCGGAGGTTCATTATGATGCAATGGTTTCACAAGTCCAAGTGTTTGATACAGCGCAAAACAGAACTACAACAGCTGGTCTGTTTACACTGACTTTTTTTAGTGGTAGTACACTAGCATCTAAAGCTACAGTTAATTAGTAACAACAATAATTATGACAAAGAGCTGCAGTAATAAAGGAGAACAGATTAATGTACAACACTGCTCATGATAACACACAGGTTTACACACACACCGTTCATTACAAAAAGGTCAGAGATAGAGCGCGAGAGCTCACCTTGACTCCATGAATGAGGCCATTCATCAGGAATGTGTGCTGGGGAAATGTCTGATGTAACACCTGAGACACAAAAACACCAAACGTTAGAACGAACACACACACACACACACACACACACACACACACACACACACATAAATGTGGTTCTCTCTTACAGCCTCCTTCACTGCAGTGTTTGAGGAAGGTCAGGATTAACATTTCTGGATTGATGTTCAGGTTTACACACCTTTCAGAACTGCACACTGAGGTCACTTGTGGCCAAAACAGCGTGTTGAATAGGATTTCAGGTTTCAAACAGTGATGTACACCAATCAGCCATAACTTTAAAAACACTGGCAGGTGAATTGAATTTCACGGACTAATCTAGTTATTTCACTACAGTGGTACTGGGACGGGGTGGGAAACATTAAGCAACAAGTGAACAGCTACTTCTTGAAGTTGATATTCTGAAAGCATGAGTTTAAGAGTCGGAGGGCCTTACTGCAATGGTTAGAACATCTCCAACACAGAAGGTCTCGTGGAATGTTCTAGGTCTGCAGTGGTTAATGGCGACCAAAAAAAGACCTCCTCGTCCCTAGCCGTGAGTCCAAAAGCATGTAACTACGCTCCTGCTCTCTGGGTGGGTACAGTTCAGAGTTCTAAAGTCCTGTAACTTCCTACTGATTAATAATGCAGTGTTGGATGGCGGATTGTTATTGCTCCCAGCAGTGTATCATGCTGCCCTCTGCATTTGATCAGGATTCAATTATTAATGTAGGTTTACTGTAAAATGGTCTAATTGTAGTCAGTGGGAAAAGTCATTCTCTTGTAGCTGGCGCCAAAACAAAGAACAGCACAATGAAATCAGACATCAACTCTGACAACTTCTCAACTCGGTGTAAAATCCTTTTAAATTGTTATTTATTAATTTATTTGGGAGGCTCCTAAATATGCATTCCCACTCAACTGTTCTTCAATATACTTGTATGAGAAGTAAAATTAATTTTACAAAAATCACATTTTTACAGAAGAGTTGGATGTAGACATTGAGCAAAAAATGAAAAGTAAATAAATTAAAATTTACAAAACAAACACCAACATATTAAGACAACAAAAGGGTGTGTAAAAAAGACTTGAACCTGGATGTAAAAGTGTATAAATTTAGCTTAAATTGTAGATTAAGAATATAAGTGCTGATCATAAAGTTGATTTCAGTAATTCCATTCAAAAAGTGAAATTTTTATATTAGATTCATTTCATTACACACAGATTAATGCATTTCAAATGTGTGTTTCATTTAATATTGACGATTATAACTGACAACTAATGAAAATCCCAATTTCAGTATCTCAGAAAATTAAAATATCAATTAAGACCAATGCAAAAAAAGATTTTTTTTAGAAAATGTTGGCCAACTGAAAGGTATGACCATGAAAAGAACGAGCATGCACAGCAATCAATATTTAGTGTGGGATCCTTTGGCTTGAATTACTGCAGCAATGTGGCATGGCATGGAGTCGATCAGTCTGTGGCACTGCTGAGGTGATATGAAAGTCCATATTGCTCTGATAGTGGCAGTAATATTTATAACAATATCACTATTATTGTTATTATTTGAAGTTGAGTTTATATAGCAGATTTCACAATCACAAGTTTGTTTGTGTATTATAACAAACATAATATTTATTTGTTTAAAATAAGAAATCGGTTTCTTGAGTGTGTAGCTTGTGCTTGTAGGCGTGCACATTAGAGGGAGCCGCTCAATTTACACAACAAAACCGGGTGATGGCCCTGTAGGAGTGGGTGGGTTTGTGGGCGGGAAGTAAGGAAGGGGGGCTACTTGTTCTGAGGGTCTGAAATTTTCAGGGACTCCAGTGTTAAGAGTAACTGCTAATACAATGTAACTTTTATTGTCATTTCAACCATATACAGTTTGCACAGTACATAAAACATTCCTCCAGGACCACAGTGCCACATAAAAACACGGGACCACAAAAGGCAACCTAGGTTATGGTTAATCCTAGTGGCTAAAATATTTGCTACTTAGACGTATGTAATATTGGAACCTTAATGAGTCAATAAAATATTATATGCTTGTCTCATTTTGCAGGACTACTTTTCTAAAGCCCATTAAGTTTACCTACAGTATCTGCAGCTTTTGCCAGTATGAAGTATTGTAGGACAGAAAATTTACCGTGAGCATAGGTGTGGTCAGCAGTCCCCAGGCGAAAAATTCGAGGAAGATGACAACAACCGCATGGTAAACACTTGGCTCCCCGATACCCTGTGGCTGGACACATACACAAGACACAAACCATTAGCCTCATAGCTAACCATTTACAAGTCAAAGCTAAAGTAAAAATTCCAGTAGTAAGTAGTAACTGGATACAAATTATTTACCAATTAAAAAGATGAAAGGTTATAGTTCCTATTTTGGCAATAGGAAGTAGCACTAAGAAAAACTCCTCTACTGTAACAAGTCAAAATATATTTTTTGGTGCTATAGAAAACCCTATTAACTAAGATTTTTTTGTTTTTAACTCGAAATCCATGTAAATTTAAATGATTACACTATTATTTACAGAACACTTAATAATTAAAAGTCAGTTGTATGGCAAAGTGGCACAACCTTGATCCTTAACACGGTTAAAAGCTGCTCTAGTTTCTCCAGCGTTTTTCAGTGATGTGGTCCAGGAAAGTGACAAACATTTTCTCACTAAGCATCGTAAGTGTGAGTGTGTGGGAAGCAACCTTACAGTGCGAGAAATTGACGGGGGGCAGTACGGTGGCCTTTCCACTAGAGTGTGGACGCAGCAGTTATGAGGAGAATAGGAAATGTATTGTTTAAGAGGCCCTCATTTTTCTTTTTCGTATCTATAATACTGGTTTAATATCTATTGAACATTTACACCAAATAGTGCTAACATTAACAACACTGACAGATGAAAAACTACCATCATCCAATTATTTAACTACAGGGGGGTGGGATATGCACAAGTCACTTTATTAAATTCACCTGTTCAATTTCTTCTTAACACAAATAGCTAATCGATGCAATGTTCAAAAACTCAATGTTTTAAATCCTTTCAGATTACAAGATGTTGATTAATGAATTCTGTAATGTTAATGGTAACTAATGAGGCAGTTTAATAAAGATATATTAACTTTACATCAGCCAGAACCCCTTTCAGCATAGTATACAGTGTACCAGTATAAGAGAACCGAAAGAAGTAACCAGGCAAGTAATATAAAATCTTAATATGTAAATAATAAAACAGTATTTGAGAAAACAAAACAAAAACAAACCTAAAAAACAAGTAACTCTATCAATTTGAAACATAAAAAAAAAAATTAAAAAAAAATGGACAGACACAGAAAAATAACATTTTGACCACTGAACGCATTACATGCATTTTGACAATTTGGGGGTGGGAACCAAATAAGGCATTGGCTCTCATGATTGGCCATTTTTTATTTTTTATGTTCACAGAGGTTAGCATTTTTGTTGCACATGATGTGACATTTCACTCATGTTTTTCCCCTGTTGATTTACTGGGAATGTCACTTAAATAACCATCACTATAACACTAACAACCATAACAATAACCATCACTAAAAAAAGAGAAATGATCATCAGCTGATCAGCAAATCAGCTTCAGGTCACAAAGCTCACATCATCTGAGGAGTGTTTCCAGCATCTTGTTGAATCTATGCCATGAAACATTAAGACAGTTCTGAAGGCAAAGGTGTGTCCAACCAAGGTGTGTCTAATAAAGCAGTTCTTGAAGTTGATGGAACAGGAGCAGAAGAATCTTAAACACTTTGACAAGAACCTTATTGTGATGCCTACAGCATCTCCAAAACAGCAGTGTTCCAGGTTTGCAGTAGTTAGTACATATCAAAAGTGATCCAAAGAGGGACAACTGGGTCATGTGAACCCAAGGCTCACTGATTCATGTGGGAAGTGTGATCCAATCAAAGAGGAGCTCCTGTTGCAAAAACCGTTAATGCAGACTCAGATAGAAAGGGTTTAGAACACACATGCACCACAGTTGTCTGTACAGTATCCCGTTATAATCAGTCTCTGCAATACTGATACAGCGGCAATATGCAAATGAGCCTCTGACAATCTTGGAATCTCCTGAATTTCAATCACTAAGGAAAAAAAAAATCCTACATGATCAAACCTGTACATGAGCATATAGCTAGTAGGACTGAAACGATTACTCGAGTAAGAATAATTTGAATACAAAAAAAAACAAACATCGCTTAATATTCGTCACCAAAGTTCATCTATTTAAAATGGCTATTTAATCGATCCCGCTTTGTAAACTACCAAGCAGCTCCAGTATCATCATTTTACACTGGCTGTTGTAACTGATTTAGAAAAATTAAATTTGAATGTAGAACTGAAGCCAAGTCTGAAAGAACAAAATTTCAGACAAAAAGATTTTTTTTAAATTGGAACTGAAATATTACTCTAAAAATTGCAATTAGATATCTTCTCCAAACCATCTAGTTCTTATATAGACCACAAGGCAGCATTAATGCCACATCTATAAGCTGTTAATGCAAAAACATACATATGACCAATAAAAGCAGATTAAAATGCCTAAAACCCTTGTCTGACAAATCATACTCTCTGAGGTTTCTCATCACTGTAACTCGTGATTGCAACATCTGACACTTCCTTAGTCTTAGAGATTATCTGTTTTATCTTGTTTTAAGCCAATGATACTGCTCCGGATATGATGTAGTGATTACACAGGAAAACCAAACAGCTACCAAAGCAACTACTTTCAGGACAATTTTACAAGTAATATAAGACAAAATACTGAATTAAACCAGAAAAAACAGCCATTTGAAGGAACTAACCACCCTATTTGCTCTAATTGGCTGCACATAGATACACTTCACATTCATTTCCATGAAAGACAACAAATTTACAGTAGGGCTAAACAAGTCATTCTTTTTTTTAATAAAAACTAAAAATGTTCCGATTCATATCGCAAGAGCTGCAATTATTCTATACCATATTATTCAATTATTATCCAACTGGATAATAAGAATTGAAGCTCTGGTACATTACAAAGGGAACTCAAGTCTCAGGGGTAGAAATAAATGACTTTTTTGCTTCTTTGTGAACAACAAAAATTTTAAATAATCATACTTAAATTACAATCAAAACACCAGTAAAATGCAATCGGACATTTCCTTTAATATCCTTCAGCCCTAATTTTGCAGACTTGATTTTAAAATTGTGCTAAATTCAGTGCATTTTATGACGCATGTCACCATGGCTTAGTATTTAACTGTAACAATGTGGTAAATCTAAACAAAAACAACTCTGTCCTGCTGAACCTGCCTGGACACCTGCACTGTCAAAGTACAGAGCTGCACATTGCTGCGCCTACCACCCCTCAGGGGCAAAGAAGGTCATGTGATGTGTTAATTATTGACCCAATGGTGTCAATGAACCAGCGACTAATCCGTCACCTACTGAAGCCCTGGTAGACGCAACCAACTGGAATCGATCCAGAGGCTATGAGATGAATAAGTAAGCAGTGGGGGAGCTCACAGCTGCTTTTACAGGTCACAAAACCAGATATAGTTTAAATAACCTGCAGATCATGTCTAAAACTTACCAATTTTTCTAAATTCTACCATAAGTCAGTATAATACAAACTCCACTACATCTCCAGCACAGATAGAGCCATTGTATCTCCTCTCCAATTCTCCCAGGGAAGCTCCACATGTCTGAGTACTTCAATGGAACGAGGATGATGGTAAAATAGCGAATCTGAACTAAATCAACGTGGGGATTATTTTGCCTCACAATGGCGACATGTAACCCTCCACCATGAATGGGTTTAGTTTTGATGCCAAAAGCTTCTCCATACTGTCTCAGGCATTATCTTTGTCACCATTTCATGTCTGTGAGAAGTTTTTAGATGAACCAGACATCTGGTTCCATTCACCACCACTGTGGACAGCTCTGATGTTTCCCTAGAACACAAACTGAGTTCACACTAAATACAAAATGCCTTTTTTCACATCCACGGTTAAATGAATATGCCTAATGAGTCTTCTATTTAAATATTACTATGAAGATTAAATCATAACACAACCGCACATACTTCCAAACCATGTAAATCTACTATTGGCTTGGTCTTCCCTGATCCAGGTCTCTGGTCTTTTATGACGTTTTTGTGATGCTTTATGTTAAGTATAACCCTCTGACCCATCTGTTTAACAACAGTCTGTCTAATTATTAAACCACACAATTCATTTTTCTTCATATATGTACCATTTTCATAAGGATGACCACCACCCATCTGCTGTACCAATAACTGGGGGGCAGCACCAAAGCTGAAATCCAATATTTCTCATGTACATGTCTGCTAATTATAGCACAAAAATAATTGCAGAAACTGGGGCAAAATTAACTTAGATTAAAAATATATAATTTTCACCAAACTAATTAATTTCTTTAGGCTTAAAAACGAGGAAAATCAGAAAATCTGAGCATTTTAACAAACATCGCCCTGAACTATTGCTGACATTTAAACATCTGTCCCATACCCACATTATTATATCATTATTTGATCAGGGTCATTTGGGTAGTTCCTGTTGTCATTATGATTTAAAAAAAGTAAACACAGTTGATTGATAATAAATGGCTTCAGCCAAACACTAACCATGAGTGAAATAAAATGTTTGTGTGTCATCATTCATATTCCGTGAAAAATGGCCAAGAAATAATAAATTATGCCAGGGTGTGTAACCCTATGAACACAAGTGTATCTGTCCCATACCCACATTATTATATCAGTACATATCTGTCCCATACTCACATTATTATATCAGTACATATCTGTCCCATACTCACATTA
>JBBIGC010159257.1:0-16888 GCA_037576955.1 Lepidarchus adonis
CACACAACAGACTGAGAGTAAGTGGAGCTCTACTGAGCGAGGTTTACTCACGGTACCGGAGAAACAGGGTAGGTTTGAACACGTAGGCATGAAGAATCGACTTCAATGACGGTGTGAAGATTCTACCAGTTTCCTGCTTAAATACTCTCGCACGTGAGTCAATTCCGGTACCTCTAGACGTCACGTGATCTGGTGTGCGTGACAGTACCCCCCCCCCCCTCTCCAAGACCGGCACCAGACAGTCCTGGCTGAGAGGAAGGATGCCCTAAGACGGTAGTTCCTGATAAGGCTGGGATCCAGTGGTCCATCTGGTGTACGTGACAATTAGAGACATTTCTTTGAAAATGGTTTCTTGGACTGCTTTTTAAAATAGTTGAATTCAATATATATGATAATAATAAAAAAAAGATTTATGTTGTATGTTAATGTTATATTGCATAATTCCTTATACTGCATATATAAATCTGCATAATTCCTTTAAAAAAATCATCATATGACCAAGAATAATCTCACAAAATATGATGGGGTTTCCTATGCTGATTGATGGTACAGACACCAACCGGACAGAGGATGCATCAGAAATGGGTCCATTGTATGTTAGTGTCACCTACGCAGCAGCAGCAGACTTACGGAATTAGCAGGACTGACTGCGTTCTAGGCTGCAGTGCAAAAACAGACCCAAGTTTGGCAAGCTATACATGGAGAAATGCATGCACCAAACATGTTGGGCATTGTGTCAAGAGTGAGAAGCGGGTTTGGCGAGATAACCGGGGTGAGAAAACGGGGTTTAACTGTATATACATTGCATTTTAATTATTTAATGATCAAGAAGAGGGAACTGTGGAACTGTTATCAAAGAAAATTCAAATATCAGATCTGGACTCAACAATCAAGTATCAGATACTCGAAAATAAATGACGGAACTCTCTGATACATAGATATGAAATAATTCCTTGCTGCTGGTGAAAACCTTTTGTAATAATGTCTTTCTTCTGTTGCAGTTTGTGCTCCTGAATTTGTCTCCATTTCTGGTGATAAGCAAGTGAAAGCTGGGGAAGAAGTTGAGCTTTCCTGTGAGGCAAACACAGAAGGTACTGCTGTTTGGGGGAAAAAATGGTCACAGACTATATTGTGTGGAGGGAAAACACACAATAACCCAAACTGATACAAAACATACGTTAGTAATTAAGAACGCTGATCATGGAGATACAGGGGAGTACACAGTAACCCTGAAGAACGACTCGGGCAGCACTTCATGCTTTATCAAGGTCACTGTTGGTATGTAATCCATCCATCTATCCATTCATCCATCCATATGTCCCAATATAAACCTACCAAACAAATCTACATGCAAGTTAAGCCTCAAATGGTTAAATAATACACTACTGTGGTTAAACGCATATTAAAATAAAGGTTTCATTCTGGAAGTGAAACTGTTTGGTTTTCAAATGCACTTCCACATATACACCAATACACACATAGACACATAAATAAATATTACTTCTCTCTTTTGGTGAAAACCTTTTGTAATGTCTTTCTTCTGTTGCAGAATGTACCTCACAGTTTGTCTCTCTTTTTGGAGACAAACACCTGAAATTAGGAGAACAGTGTGTTTTTCCTGTGAAGCAAACACAAAAGAAGTTACTGCATCATGGGAACTAAACGGTCAGAATCTGAAATGTGTAGAAGACAAGCACAAAGTTAAACAAACGGATAACATTCATTCATCAAATCAAGAATTCTGGTAAGGAAGATGAAGGAAACTACACAATAACCGTGAAGAACAACTCAGTTGCTCATGCTCCGCCAAGGTCACTGTAGGTATGTAGGTATGTATGAATTCTGCACACAAATGTACATACTTTGTGCAAACAAAATTTTAAAAAGTGAAAGCCTTTTGTCAGATGTTAGAGAGGCCTTTAGGTGCTTTGAAGTTACCCTGGGTTTCTTTGTAACGTCTCAGACTATTACAATACCTGCAGTTGAAGTTAACTTTGATGGTCAAGCCAAGTCAACTTTATTTCTCTAGCATTTTTTACAACAGATTTTCACAAAGCAGCTTCACAGAACACTTGTGGTTAGAAGTCTTGAAATTCCTCCATTTGTACACAATGTGCCTGTTGATCTCCTTAGAAAACTCCTTAGAAATGGTTATTGTAACCTTTTCCAGCTTTATGAGCAACCACAGCTCTTTCTCTGAAGTCCTCAGACACCTCCTTATGTTGCACATATGCGATGTGTGTGTTTGATCAGGTCTGATTAATCCCTGATCTTTAAATAAAATACTGTCTTCCACTCACCTGATTGTCATCCCATTTATTGCAAACATCACAATATTATGTTTATCGTAAGGGTTCACTTACTTTTGCCACACACAGACACGTTGTTGGATTTGTATTTCAATAAATACGTAACCAAATAAAATATTTTTGGTTTAACTCTTTTCTTCATTTCTGTTTTCTAATTTTTGATGAATCAGATTATGTTTTAGGTCCCATTCATATAAGAAATAGAACATTTTAAAACAACGGACTTTCAATCATTATTGTATGTGTGTGTGTGTGTGTTTGTCTCATTTGCTAATAAATTATGTTTAATTACTTTTAAAGTCTCCTTTGTAGAAATGGCTATATACAGTATAGCCACAGAAATAATGCCAATTGTTAACACTTGTCTTCAGTCTAAGTTCTTTTTGAAGTTACAATAACTTGTTCATTTCTTACAGAACTCAATGAATGGAGGACCTGCGAATGGAAGTAAGTCCACAGCACCACCAATTCACCTGGTGTGTGTTTCCCCTTTAACCTGACATCTCACAAATACAGGATGTTTTCTTGTGACCTGACGTTATCATCACACTTATATTTATGGATACATTGGTTTACTGAGGTGGGGCTGTGTTTTTCCCTTGGCCATTGTCCCACTAAATGAACTATTTCGGGTTTTGTTTTTTACTACACTACTACCGCTACTGACAAATACTTTACATCCTCGCAGTTTTCAATCACTGAAGAAACACAATCTCACTTTTTCCAAGAAAAAAATTACTATAATAGTTGTCCAGCACATGTTACAGGGCAGGAAAAGGAAGAAATTATGGAAGAAATAATGGTGATGAACCCGAAAGGTTGGACAGGCAATTTTGGAGACAAGCAATTTCCCACCCACCTCGGCACTTCAAAGATCTCTCCGGAACACATGACCATCCACTTCCTGGTTGCTGTCACTGTGATGCTACATTACACTCTGCAACAGTTAGTTGACCATTTTTCACGTATGTGATACAAATGTGCCTTTTAGAAGTATTACATAACCTTGTGTAAAGGACAACCTTAACATAAGTTTAATGGCCAGATGTCTTATGAGCTAGACAAGGGGTTTTATGCTACAATGCTACAATGCTAGCATGCTAAGCTCCTAGTCTGTCACATTTAACACCCAATTTTTCAAAGCACTTGTGTGTCACATTCAAATGTGAAAAACAGTCATGATTAAACAGCTCTAAATGTAAAATTTCCATCCTCAGTAAACAGATTTTTCATTTTCTGTTCTCTTCCCAGAAAAAGATCAACACCATCAAATCTGTTTTTGAAGAACATCTGTACATGAATTGTTTGACTGCTTCAGCTTTATCTGGCAATATTTTTACAGTAAAGGTGAGTCCATGCAGAAGATAAATCACAGTAAAAATATACATTACAGTTTTAGCCACATCACTTTGAAATTACAGCCATCTTACAACAAGTACACGTTCACAAATGACAGAATTCACCAACATTGTAAATTTCTGGTAGACTAGCTTAACTGACGGAATTGGGAAATTCCAAATGAAAAAAAAACGTAATGTGTTCTGTACATTTATTTCTCTAGTTCAATTATATCATTCTAAATAATAGGTTTTTTGGATCTTCCATTTTTTCATACAGTGATTGGCTAAAGATTATACCCCCTGGTGGTCTTGGGAATTTTTTTGTTTCTGTTATTTATTTTCTCAGATTTTGGCCAATTTTGAACAATATTTACAAAAACATATATTTTTATATTTGAACAGTATTGTTATTTTTATTATTATTATTATTATTGAAACTTACAGTATCAGAAGTTCACTATTGGAAGTGAGAAATCCGGACATTTGCCTTTCGCCTTCTATGACGTGATGAGTCTGGAGCAAGGATATTCACACGGGGTGTTCACTGATGACATCATCAAAGCTTTAAAAGGCCATGTACCAGACGACTATGAAGTAAGATCAACATACACACACATGCACACACACACACACACATTGATTCCTGTTGTTCCGGTAAGTGCTGTTTCTTTTCTGGATTAAGCTCCAAGAGAGTCACTCAATCTCTGAAGAACACAGGTACTGCATCAGTGATCCCACTCTGAATGATAAGATGATAAGGTGAGCGTTATACCAGTAGATAAAATCTCCCTGATAGATGAAGAGCTCATAAAAAAAGATGAAGAGCATCAGAGAAGAGGCCAGTAAATTAGGCGAGTTCACTCTTATATCTGATATTTAAGTCATCACATAGAACCAGTAAAGATTAAAATGACATCTGAATTTATAATGTTATATGGAATGCATATAATATTTATTTATTTTTGTGTATTTGAATAAATATACATTTTATAAATGAACATTTTTAGAGCTAGTATGCTAGTATTCAGTGCCTACGTGCATCTCCCTCCATCCAAGTAATGCATTTAATTTTTAAAGAAATTTTATTACATTTAATCCAGATGTATTTGTGTTTAGATAAGAGTGATGATATCGAAAAAGTAAAACTTTTATCGTCAGCTTAGCTTGCTTGCTGAAAGAACAGCCAGTTTCATGATCCATTGGTAAGGTAGATCTCCAAGTGTTTTGTTTTGCTTGAATTTTTGATTCCACTTTAAATAGTGTGGCAGTCAGAACTTAACATTGACCATTTAAGAAAGTAGTGGTTCAGTTTGAGGTGAAAAAGAATATAAAAGGGCAACTTCAGCTTCATAAATGACACTGCGAGCACAGTGACTTCAGTAGATTCATCTCAAGAAGTTATTTTACAATTTCAAATATGTTTCTATTTACCTTTGTCATGACATTTCTATCAGAGGGTTTGACTGCGATAGGATACTCAGAGTGAGAGGGATGTCAGTCACCAAAATTGAGATGGTAGGTTTTCATATTTAGTGAAAAAAAATGTCCAGATCCAAAACCTAGCCAGCAAATATCAGAGCACTTATATTCTCTACCCTCACATGAGTGATCAGCTCATCAGCTAATGATCAAACCCTTAAAATCATGAACTGTCAAAGTTAAAGTTAACGAAATACCTTAAGCCAAGAACTAGCTTTAGGAACCACTGCTGGAGGCCTTGGAGAATCATTTTTTTACTTTCTATTGAAGGCCTCTGGCTTTGCAACTGTAAAAGAATCATTGGGAAATGTTCTACATACGTGTGATCTCTCTGATCGCCATGTATCTCCACTGCAGGAATCCCTCAAGCGCTGTTAATAATGAAAGGGGGATGGTGCCTTGCTCAAGGGTTCCTCAGTGGCACCTGGGCTGGGACTTCAACCTGCGACTTTCTGGTCCCAGGGGCAAAGTCCTAACCACTAGGCCACCACTGCCCCAACTACAACAGTAAGAAGATCAAGGAGAAAGTGAGTCACTTCCTTTTCTAGAAGAACAAGGCCTCCTGTGAAAAAATGTGACAAAGTAAAGGTACTGTCTTTGTTTCCAGATGCTGCAGTAGCAACAGACTGGGCATCACCATGAACTGCATCTTCCCTGTGAACTCCTACCATGAGGAGATCCAGCCAAATGAGAAGCTAAACTGTCTGATGCTGGAAGCTCTAAAGCTGATCGTGAATTCAGCTCATGTGTATGTGCAGAAGTGTTCAGACAATTAGAAATATGTACAAAGAATCTGCAGAAGGAGTCAACTACATACATATTCTTATGACTACAATTGCACCATTGAAGCCCAATCCTAGACCTAATACCCTGGAGAGCTGAGATTTAACATACTAGGTTCTAATGTTATAATGTTTCTAAGGGAGATTATGGTCTGCAGAGTGGATCCCCAGGACCAGGATTGGGACCAGATGTGTCATTAGCATGGTAGTGGTTCTTTGTTGAGTCCCTCATCCAAACATTTCCATCCAAGAAATGATGTGGGATAGGGCCAGTTCTATCAATAAACTAATTATGTAAGTGCCACAGGGCCTTCCACTTACCAAATGATGCTCCCTGGCAAGAATGACAACAAGGTTTACAGTCTCTAAGTGAGTTTCAACAAGGTCAAACTACAACACATGGATTTTCTCATAAAGTGGCCAGCACATTTAATATGCATTTGGCATTTAAATGTGTAATGTTCTTGTGAGAACTGAAATAAACATGAAATACATCAGTTACTCAATTATCTTTTTATTTGTTCAGTGTCCAATGTATATATACAATTTTTTTAGAACAAAATATAACATGTTGTTCTACAACTTAAGACATGTTAATAACAAAATGAATTTAAACATTAATGCATGAAAGAATAAGAATGCTTAATAAAAGTTATGAGGTGTTACCCTATTTTCCACTAAACTTATAGTCCAGGCATTGGTGCTCTTCCACCTGGACTACTACTCACTGCTGACCGGTCTGCCTGCAGCCACAATCAAGCCAATGCAAAGGATTAAAAAATTCATCAGCTAGGGTTTTCTTCAACCAGTCGAAACCCACCCATGCAACGAAGATGATTGACTCTTTACACTGGTTTCCCATCGCTGCACACATCAAATTCAAGTTCATTTCAGACTCTTCTCTTTTGTTCTCTTTTGTTGGAGTTGCCCAGACAATTCGGATCTGCAGAGACTCTCTTTACCTTCAAGAAGCTCTCTACCAGGACTCTTTTAAGCACTACCAAATAGTAATATTTAATGATGTTCATGCTTGCTATCTGTATTTAAAGCACTAGAATAAATGGAATGGAATGACGGGGCCCAAGTGCAGGGGAAAGGTAAACAGAGGCACACGCTAGTGCCACACCACGCCCCAGCCATAAGATGTCCTGGGTGAAGCTGTGGCACAAGCATGGCCTTATGCACATTGATTCTAGTGTACTGCCCTCTACTGTGCAAGAGACGGAATAATACAGTGAGTGAAGCCAAGCATTCACCCGCCTGCACACTATATTACTTCATGCTGTTGTAATGGTGAGTTGTTAGGGCACTGTTCAGGACCATCAGGAAACACAGTCAGTGTGTCCTCCATGAAAAAGAGGAGCGGGACCATCTGTCTTGTTTCTATTTTATATTATGAATGAGATATGGTTTTATGAGATTTACAGCTCATTATTTTTATTAACATTTTCTACACCCTCACAATTGGGGAATTGGGGTTGTAGTTGTGTCTTTACAATAGCAACTGTTGGAGGTGGGGGGTGTACCTATTGGGTACCAAGTTATCAGTGGATTCTTGAAGTTGCTGTGCTGGATCTGAGCCACTTGATGTTACTGTGATGGCTAGAGCAGCTTCAAAACAGCAGACATTGTGGCGTGTTCCAGCTCTGCAGAAGTTAGTATGTACCAAGTGGAGTACAATCAAAGGTCTACAGTGAACCGGGCCCCCAAAGCTCATTGATTAAAGAGAAACTCCTGTTGTACAAATTGTTAACACTGGCTCTGATTGAAGGAACACACAGTCAGAGCTTTCAGCAGCATGAGGCGGGAACCTACTTAGTAGTAGGCAGGTGGTATTAATGTTATGGCTGATCAGTGTATGTGGAAAAGAAACTAAAAATCAATCCAGTCTCCCAGCAGTTTAAAATGTAAACCAGTAAAAACTGTGATAGTTTTGGCTTGAAATAAAGGTGTGATTTCCATTCTAATGAAGCACTAGACAATTTGTGGTCTAGTTTATAATACATGCATGTGTAGATGTGCACAGGTTGGCATACAGAGCAGGATCAGAAAGCGAAAGTAGAATGAGTGTGTACATAAAAGAAAAAGAAAAAGAAAAAAGACCTGCAGACACACCACAGAAGTGGCACATGAACCTCGGTGACATTTTTTATGACTTATAAAGGTAAGTCAAGCTGCTGGGAATTGGGTTTTATGTTAGAGATTTTCTTTTAAGGTCAGTTTCTTGGACATAGATGTGCTGATTTTACATTTCTGCATAATTAAAGAATTTTTTTGTATTTTCATGGGATAATAACTATTCTTAGCCAGACAGAATTGTTTATGCCTCAGTTAGGCAAGGCAAGTGTATATTATATTATATTATATTATATTATATTATATTATATTATATTATATTATATTATATTATATTATATTACATTATATTATATTATATTATATTACAAAGAAGTCATTCAATGTATTTACAAAGATAAAATAGGAATAAAAATAACTATTACAATAAGATTTACAGATAAAAGTGCCAAATAAAAAAATAGAAAAGTTTGAAATGAAATTGTTTTTAGCTTACATCTGGCAAAAGGTAGTTCTGAACTCTAATGAGAGAAGAAAAAAGAATATAGACCCGCTGCAAAAAAGTAACGAGCGTTACCCACTGAACATACAGTGGTGCTCGAAAGTTTGTGAACCCTTTAACATGCTCTATTACTCTGTTAAGTTGCGTTTCAAGGTTATAAATGACGTTAACCACTGCGTGGTAAGTGGTTAGTGTTGACATTTGGCAAATAATATATTTATAATATATAATAGATAAAGCATTCAAGGCTTTTGTACAGAGGCATAACCCTTTCACAAAGAACTCTGAGGTCTTGGTTCACCAGTGGTTTTGGATTATAAGTAAAACAATATTTTCCTTGTACAGGTCATACAAAATATGGCACTTGTTTTTCTTACACAATGACCTGTTTCACATTAAGCCACTCTGAATGACATTCCCTACAGCCCCATAACAATTGCATTATGGGAAAATCTGTGAAAATCCTCTTAAAATGCTACTGGTGTAACTGATCAATGAAAAGCATATTTGGTTTGGCTTAATTCAACATAACTTACAGTTACAAAAACTCGGAGGAATGGAGAGATATTTAAGAAACAAATTTCTTAAAGGAGAAATAGTCAATGAAAATAGTGAAATAGTGAAAATAGTCACATTTAATGGCTCTTGTTTCTTCTGTTGATTTTGTTTCTGTGTATTTAAGTTCCAGAAAGTTTATTTTGTCACCTTGTCACCTGATTTGTACCTATCAAATGTGACAAACATGAAAAAAAAAAAGAAATTAGGATGGGGCAAACAATTTTTCACGCCACTGTACCTATACAAAAGCACAAGGAAAGTAGTTTTTTATATAATAATAATAGTAAAATCATCTATGATTTAAGCAGCTTATCCAATTTGGGTCACAAGGAAGTTGAGCTGATTCCAGTTGACTGGAGGCAGGGAACACCCTGGAACAGCCCATTTTGAAATAATTCAGAAATAATTTGTCATTTTAATTGCTCCAAAACAATGCATTTACAAACATTAGCTTGTTCAACCTACAAAACCTTAGCCCCACCCATTCACTCAGAATTCACAATTGTATTAAATTCAGTATGATGTGAAGTGAAATGGTTTGGCGACCGCCCCTTACCTCAGATTACAAAACAAGAAGCAATTTAAGACATTAAAAAACTTAACAATAAATAGAGCAAAAATATTTTAAACTACTCAAGAAATATAAAGAAATATAAAGAATATAAAACCTTAACTAATATTGTATAAACAAAAACTCTATAACAGGTGCAAGTGATATATACAGGTGCAGACGATATAAACAGGTGCAAAAATGTGCATGAATGTGAGTGAAAGTGCAGATGCAGACGATATAAACAGGTGCAAAAATGTGCATGAATGTGAGTGAAAGTGCAGATGCAGACGATATAAACAGGTGACAGACGATATAAACAAATTATCACCCAACTGCTTTTTGAATCATGCAGAATTCATGGCAGCCAATCTGAGCAGAGTTCACTCTTAAGCACCAAAGCAACACCAAAAAATAACTGCTTGTTTTATTGAACCCAGGACCTTCTTGCTGTGAGGCGACAGTGTTAACAACTGCACTACCTTGCAGCCCCGTAAAACGTAGTAGTAGTAGTAGAGGTAGTAGTACCGGCAGCAGCAGCAGTAGTAGTAGTATGACAACAACAATAGCAATAATAATTATTATTTATTATTAATATTATTATTATAGCCAAAAAACTATATAATGTCATATATGTATAATGTAGATCTTGACAAAAATATAGACAAAGAAAGACATATTGAAGCTGCTGTAACCTGGTGCATGTAATCTAAAGATCCTGTTGATTTATGCTGCGTTCCTATATCCTATATCTTATTTTAAATCTCACTGTTGTTCGGTGATACTCATTTTATCTCGCATCGTAAGCTTTGTTTTTTCAGCATCTCTGTAAACCACGCTGACTGACCTCTGAACTGTAATAAAATTAACTTGCATTGACACCAAGCTACAGCCAGTAACCTGACTTATCTCCAGCCGCAATAATGAAACAACAAATATAATGTAGTTTTTACTAAACCTGCTGTACCTCCAAACCCCACAGTCTAGTGGAAAAGATCTGAAGAGATAAACATGAGTTGCTAAGCACAGACCACATAAGATGCTTCCATTGTCTTCTTAGCAATGTTCTCTATATAAGGGCATGTCTTAAACAGCGCTTTCCACCAAAACCACACACTTGCACAGACAAACTGCTTCTGCAGGTTCTCACATGATCTTCACCCCACAGTCTATCAGAAATGTGTCATGGACAATGATTCTGAATATATGCTGTGATTCCACAGAAACCACTTTACCTATATTTTCAGTGTACAGCAGTATAGCCTGCACACTCGCATTTAAAGCTACTATTTCCTGTATGTTTTTGCCTATAAGATCTGTGTAAGACATTTGTGTTGGTCTAATTTTGCATGCTCAAAATTAAACCCGATTGGCTGCCCTGTATCAAAAATCAGTTTGAGTACAAACAACCCTTGTGAATCACAATAAAATCACATAAACTGTTTTCGTAGCTTAGTTTCCATATATGGACTGCATGGACTGGAGGCTGAAATTTGACCTGCCATTATTATAGTTAACACTGTCATCTCCCAGCAAGAAGGTCTTGGGTGTCTTTCGATGTCTTTCTGTGTGGCGTGTAGAAGCTCTCCCCATGTTTGTGTGGGTTTCCTCCTAGAAATCAATTCATTTTATTATTGAATACATATTGTTGTTTCCAGGGTCGCATAATTGGTAAATCTGATGTGTACAGCTCTCTGACACATTTGTGAATCACTGTAAGCTGTAAATCTGGGGTAAGGCCCTCTGACACATATTGCATCTTCTTGTTGTTATCAGAACAAAACCTTCCAGTCTCAAGGACACAGGAAACCATCTCGATGCACTAATGTCACGAAACAGAGCAACACCTCGTTTACGCACAAACAAACATACGTCAATATGTGTCATATGAAATGACTCTGAACACACCCATTACACACCCACTAACATGCCCATTACACACCCTTTCATGTCCATCTCCATAAAAATCCCAGACACACTTCATTCTGTGTGCTCAGACTTCAGAACTCCAGTTTTTGGGCAATCAAAGTCACACCCTATAATAATAACATTTCTACCTTTCCACAAACTTTTAACTTGTTACTATAATTTTTCTCCCTGTCTAATAAAATATTTTAAATTAGTTTGGCCCTGAGCTCTTTTTGAAAGAAATCGACACTATGTTTCAATGATCCCGATTTATTAAAACATCAACATCAAAGGTTTTCACTTAAATATAAGGGTTTTACATAAGATAGTGGTTTATAAAAGTCTCCTATCTTGTTATTATTGCTTATTATTATTCTTGTGTTCGTAAAGAATCACACTGATTTACCATCCACAGCCAACATATGCAGACTATGCCACCAAAACATAGTTGTGATGTCACTGTGTACTATGAATTCATTACATCATGTACAGTGTAGAAAGAGTTTTGCTTTGGGATTTGAATAGTGTAGCCAGTCCACCTTAATCATTATATCTTCTAGCTCTATCTAGTCAGCATCACTTGCCTGAATCTTTTAGGATAAAATATAATCCTGTTGGATGCACAACATTCAGCAAATAATGGCCAAGCTAATGTTTCTAATAGAACAGCAGAGAAAGGTATTCAGGGGTCAGGGGTGGCCATGAATCAGCCACAGGGTCATGGGCACCCAAGTCTCACTGGTGCATGTGGGGAACGAAGACTTGCATGTCTTATCTGATCCCAAAGAGGATAAAAAGATTAAAACACACAGTTAGTTGTTTTGGTTGCACATGGAAGACATTATATCAGGAAGGTGGTTTTAAGGCTGTTATAGGTAATGATAATAGTCTTAATATCTCTGTTTTTTTTCTCTGTTCCCTAGATTCAAACATGGGATCATCTAAATCCAAACTTGGTAAGGTTAAATGTCAGTACTTGCCTTTTTAATTCAGGTCTGATGTGTCATTTCAAATGTGAATTTTGATACAGACATCATAACACGGGGTTAGTTTGTCAAAAAAACAAAAAAGAAAAATGTATTTTATACGCTTCTTATTTTTCGCAGCGCTCCGATCATATTGGAGCCATCTTTTGTTAATTAATCCTGATTTTGATCCCAATAACATATTATAGTCCTCAACGCTCTGCACATTCTCTGCATTTTCTGTAAGCCAACACACCTGATTAATGCCTTCAGCTATTTCTGAAGGTCAGGAGATGGGATAGCTCTACAAAAGCTTGACTCCCAGGTCAGTGAATCGATTATTACTTAGAGGTAGGCTTTAGATCATTGACTTACTGAAGCATAAAACAACTCAGTCTTAGTGTCATGGAGGAAGCAGACAGATCTCCATGTCGCCATGTGTCATCACAATGCTCCAGGAGCCCCTTGACATGTCTGATTCACTGTACCCTACAATGGGGATTAGATCTTCCTTTTGACCTTGACCTTTCTGCCAAGTCTTCCAAGTAGAATATCACTATTGTCTCATCTAATTGTAGCGCTAGAGATTTAATACTCCCTCCTACCGAAGGCAACTATCCATGATCGTTGGAGGAAATGACTTTTGGGAGAGGGGCTGGTTGGAGGTGGTGGTTGGGGGTGCTTCCTCTAAGACACATTAAAGTCCAACACATATTTTCAAACGGCCTCTAATGCATAATTATTTGAACACAATTGGACTCGTAAATCTGAGTTGGTTGGTTCTGAGTGGTGGGGAAAGATTATATGCACCCAGAGAGTGAAGCCACTTGGAGCTTCACTCTTGGAGATCACCAGCAGGGATAGAACCAACGATTTCCCGATGACAGGGCAACATTTTATCAAGTTCAGCTTGGTTATGTCACATGTGCTGTCCTGTATGATTTGTTTTGCATTTCTGAGCTCCTGTCACGTTTTGGTTTGTCCCCGCCCTTCACCAGGTGTCCCGTGTTACCTTAAGAGTATGAATGTCAGTCTTGTGGCAGATTACCTTTGCGTTTAATGCCAACCAATCGTCATGGGCTCTAGTTAACATTTTCCCATAATGATTGTATTCCTTACAAATAATATTTTCCTTCTGTTTCCCATAGGATTCGAGACTTTTCTGGCTAAACAGCAAGTAAAAGTTGGACAATGTATTACTCTCAAGTGTAAGGCAAATACAGAGGACTGTGTTGCATCATGGGAGAAGAATGAACAGAGCTTGTGCTGTGTTGATGGCAAGCATGAAATTCAACAAACCAAAAAATCATGCAGCCTAGTAATTGCCAATGCCAATGAAGAAGATGAAGGAAACTACACATTAAAGCTGAAGAATAAGACTGGTAGTTGCTCATGCTCTGCAATGGTCAGGGTTGGTATGTAAGAACTTGGCACTCAAGTAATCAGATCTTTCACAAGGGTGTGGTTAGCTGGTTTTCCCTTATCCTGCTTAATATTTGAAAAGAATAAGCAGTGAAACCATAGATTTTGCTTTGTCAGATCATATAAAACCATCAGTGCAACATGTTGCAATCCAGCATGCATCTTTTTTTGCTTATTTTCAATGTTTTATTGTGAAAAAAATGGGTTTATGATATTTGCAAATCATTGTGCTCTGTTTTTATTTACGTTTTACTCAACATCCCAACTTTTTGAATGTAAAATCAATAGATACTTTAATTGGAGACGTTACACCAATGAGGCAAGAAGAAAAATGCAGCTTTGGCAGCATAGCATCACATTCAACTGTATATCATTTATATTTTTGTTATTATTTTATTTTTTCAACATTAGCTTGCATATTATGCAAAATTGCAATGAAAAGCCAACTGCCAACGTTTTCTTAGCAACACAGAACTACCTAAATTCTTTCAGCATTCAGCTACGTCCATCAATTCAAGGAATGTTTATCATGTGAATAGTAGCCACCACTTATGCTAAGTAATGTTGCCATATTACATGTACTGTTAAAATTGCATGGACATAATTCTTCTTGACATACACATGCTTGTTCCATGGCATATTTTTACAGAACTCAATGAATGGAGGACAGTCCAATGGAAGTAAGTCTATAATTATTCTTTAATATCATATCATATTATCATTATTATCATAAATAAAGCAATATCTAGATGCAGTCATACATAATTGTCAATTAGATTAAAAATATGTAATAAAATAAATAATATTTAAAAAGAAATAATATTGATGTGATTTTATGTAAAACTCAGATGCAGCACATGTAAGTAACTTACATTAGATTAAATTAATAAACATGTAATCATTGGTTGATTGAGATGAGGTTAGTTTGGTTTAGTTAACTTCTGATCTTCTGCAACTTTCCCTCCACCACCACCACCCCAGACAACAGCCAATGATGGATGAACTCAAGAATTTGAAGATTAGAAGCGACAAAGTCAAAGAGCTCCGCTTTCTTCTGTATGGACCAGTTGGAGCAGGAAAATCCAGCATCATCAACACCATCAAAACCATCTTTGAAGGTCGTCAGTTCATCAACTGTCTGGCTGCAGCAGAGTCTGAGAAGAGTCACACCATATACGTGAGTATGCAATACAACCCTGATACAGTGCTGCAATTTCAGGCTGACTCATCATCAGGGGACTCTGTATGTTCTATGGGCACTGAGACCCAGATTTCTGCATGATCACGTGGTCTTGTTTGTGTCAATACATTGCATAAAACATTTATTGCATGAATTTGGGAAACATTGTCTCAAACATCAGTGGTGCCACAACCATCCATGAGCATATATCCAGAAGAACCGTCCTCTCTCTCGGTGGGTAGGATGGCCGTCTCTCTTCCCTAATCATTTTATAATTTAGGGAGTTTTTCTTGCCTCTGTCGCCTTTGGCTGATTGGGGGCTCGGACCCGGATCCTCTAAACTCTTTAAAGCTGCTTTGTGACAACGTCTGTTGTAAAAATCGCTGTATAAATAAAATTGACTTGACTTGACTCATCAATCAGCACAATAGCAGTCTCTTTACTAATGTAACAGAATTGCTGCTGAGTATTCTCCAAGTGGGTTAAGCTGTCCAATGATGTCGCATTAGCAGCAGTTTGAAAAAATACGTGCTAGCTTCTTGAGATTCTGAGGAAGCATTAAATCTGTGTAAAAATTGTCCAAAAAAGAGTGAAATCTGACAAAGGCTGTCAATTCCTTTGTATTTTCCAATCTCAGTCATCATAAAATGTATCTAATTTATCATTTAAAACTTAAGCACTATTTAAAATGCAGAGAAATTTTAGAAAAACATACATTTTCTGGCCTCATCATGACTTCTTTGGTTAGAGTATAAAATATTTTCCTTGTATAAGATATTTTACTACAGTTTATGCATTTTTTTCTTCACACAAATTTTTCAGTATCAGAAATACTCAGTGGAACAGAAAGGATTGTTCCCATTTGCCTTCAACGACATCATGGGTGTCGAAAAAGAAAAGTGTGAAGGGGTTTGCACTGAGGACATGATAAGTGCTTTGAAAGGACACGTAAAGGAAGACTACACGGTAAGAGGCAAACATACGCATATGTGTTGGATGGGCCGTTCAGCTTTTCAGTCGTGAAGTTTATTATCTTATTTTGCTGTCTTTACCTTTTAGTTCAACCCTACAGTCCAACTAATGGAAGGAAACCCATACTATCGCAAAGATCCCACCCTGGGAGACAAGATGCACTGCCTGGTCAATGTTATACCAGCAGACAAGCTTGCACTGATTAAAGATGACTTCATCCGAAAAATGAGGGAGCTCAGAGCTACAGCCAGCAAAATGGGTGAGTCAGCTGCTTATAAAATATATGTAATTTTTAGTTTAATCATATTATTCTAAATTTATAAAAAGCATGACCATGCTCAGCATACCTTCAAATGGGCTGTTAACATGGCTGCCATTGTGGATAAATGACTAAGGCCTCGTTTACACTGTCAGTTAAATGTGGCCCAATTCCGATTTTTTGCTCATATGTGACACAGATCGGATCTGTCCCATGACAGAGTAAACAGGAAAAACGCATGATTCTGATATGTTGAGATCGGATTCAGGCCTCATTCATATGTGGAAATAAATCCGATATGTATCCGATATGTGCCGATGCGACTGTACTGTAAACAGGCAGTTCGGATTTTCCTAGGGGATGCTTCTGTACGTCATTAACTGTGACAATTTAGTTCTTCATCTCAGTTTAGTACTTCATCACAGTTTAGTTCTTCATCTCAGTTTAGTACTTCATCACAGTTTAGTTCTTCATCTCAGTTTGATGACGTCGTGTGGAAGCGCCAAACACAATAAACTTGGAGGAGGAAAGCGGCTGAAGTTACGCCTTCTTAGCCTGTGGGGAGAAGAGTCAGTTTAAGATAAAA
>JBBIGC010159264.1:0-16888 GCA_037576955.1 Lepidarchus adonis
TGTGTGTGTGTGTGTGTGTGTGTGTGTGTGTGTGTGTGTGTGTGTGTGTGTGTGTGTGTGTGTGTGTGTTTAAAACATTTACATTATTCATTTATCATTTTTGTATCACTTCAAAATACCAGCTGTCAATGACATGGTGCAGACATTTCATATGGGTCAACAGAAATGGTCTAAAATTATTTTAAATATAATTACTGTACTTTCAACTGCAAGGGCCAATCTCCTCCCTGAGCTCACAAGCTTCATCTGAGTGGGTTTGTGGGTTTGTGACTGAAGGGTTGCAGGTCCGATTCCTGGAACCAGCCAGCAGGCTGCAGTGCCCCTGAGCAAGGCACCTAACCCAACACTGCTTATCTGGATAAGAGCATCTGCCAAATGCAGTAAATAAAATGTCTGGTTATTGTTATTTAACAAAAACTCTTGTAATGCTTTTTGCATATCCAATGTCCTCTCTTTGTTCATTTGTAATAAACAAAATGTTATATTTTACAGATGCCTTTAAGTTTGCGGAAACAATGTTAAATAACAATATTTACATACTTCTTGAAACTCAAAAGTGAGGAAAATGTGGTTGTCCATGATATGAGCCTTAGAAATGAGTTTTGCATTTAAAGCCATTTCCAAGATACAAACTTTTGTTATTATGGTAATAAGGTACAAGGTACATATCATGCCTGCCATCTTAATTGGAGAACCTTTCCAGCTCCAAAGAAATGCTAGTATAATGTATGCGCTGTAGTTAATAAATATGCTCTACTTTTCATTGCTGAAATTGTGCCATATTACACTTTATGTAATTATGCCATTACATTAGTGAACTGCTTTCACTGCAAAATAATATTGTTATAGGCTCTGGAAATCCTATGTTGGTTGACCACTAGTCTGACCCTTCTAAATGCATCTAACAATTTCTGGGAATGTATAAGAAAAGAAAATAAGCTTATTCTTACTGTGAAGTCTGCCAAATGCCTCTAGCCAGAACAGCCTGAAGTCAGCTTATAACACAAAACCAAACCAACATTGCCCTTATCACACCTTTCTGTTCAGTGTAGGAACTGTTCAGAGACTCTCAAGAAGCTTTGGGGATTTTGAGTTAATGTTCTGACAGCCAATTTGTACTTATAGTGCTTGCTTTCCTTTTTACACTACCTTTTAAAATTGTTTTACATTTGATGCACTATTGTCCCTCCATGTGATGAGTAATGAGTAATCTGGAACCACACAAACTTCAATTTTATGGGAGAACCTAGACTGATTTTCAAATTATTTTAAATAAGCGTAATGGGTCTAGTTCCCCACTGTAATGTTTGTATGTGTTTTGCTAACATTGCGTGATGTGTAAAATGTGAATGGGTTTTTCTGTTAGAAAAAAAAAGTCTGTTAGAAGCCTCCTCACCCCCACTTTTACTGCTAGCGTATTAAAGAACAGTTATATTTTAAAGCCATTGCACCCTGAAAACATAATTAGTAATGTTATGTACTGTTGTTTATGATGAAAACTAAAGCAAGTACAGAAACAGCGGTGAGTAAGTTGGATATCTACTATGAGAAATTGCTTATGTTAAATTTTATTTAGAGCCCAAAAACTTTTGCTCAGTGGAGCAGTGGTTACAGCAAGAACTTTCTGGGTTCAATCTCCAGGTTAGCCAGAAGGTGCCTTTCCCTCCAGAGTTGGCATTTGGAAAACTGTTGTCACTGAGCACAGTCCATCACCACATCAAGAAATGCAACCTGAAACTGTTACACAATGAGAAAGCCAAACAATTATATACAGAAACTTCTTAGGAAGAATTTTTTAGAGTCCCCGAGAGTTCTTGGGACCTGAGCTCATCTGAGATGGACCAAAACATAGTAGAAACATCTGCTGTCCACCATTCAGCTTGGTTTTGGGATACATTTCAAGCTCTCTGTGCTACATATGAACCCAACCATCCAAACTGTTATCAGCGAAATATGCAAAAGCCAACATCTGTCATGCCAGGGAGAGCAACAGTGCCCTCAGCATGGGTGTTAAGGTCCTGTTGTCGCTGTTATATACTTTAGGATTTTAAAAAAAACATCAATGAGGTGTTCATTCCTGGTAAGTCCACAGTGTTCATTCCTGGTAAGTCCCGGTTATTTCAGCAGACCAATGCCAGACCACATTTTACATGGACTACAACAATGCGGCTTTGTAGACATGGTGTGTTTGTTTGACTGGCCTGCCAGGAGTCCAGATCTGTCTTCAATTGAAAATTCATGAAGAGGAGAATCAGACCATGGCCACCACGAATGGTTGAGCAACTGAAGTCTTGTTTCAAGGAAGAATGGGTGAAAGTTCCTCTTGCAGAACTGTAAAAGTTAGTATCCTCAGTTCCCAGAGGATTAAACAATGGAATTAAAGTGAAAGGTGATGTAACACAGTGGTAAACATGCCTGTGTCCCAATGTTTTTTGAGTGTGTTGCAAGTATCAAATTTATACATTGTTCAGTGAAAACACTGGAAATCTTTTCTTTAACTTTTAATCAATTAAATAGTCATTAACTAAATAACAACTCTTAGTTCAGGCACCTCTCTTGTTGCAACAAGGCTGATCTTCAACCAGCAGAAATGTGGAGGAAAGACCCTGCTCTCGCACCAAAGACATGGATTGCCAGTAAAAATGCATTGTCCTCAGCTTCTCTCAGGTCCCGTTGGAAGGACAGACACTCCAAGTGAACCATGGACAAGCTTTTATAGCCTCCTGGAAAAAGCACATAACTTTTAAGTAGAGGATGAAATGTTGTATCATGTAGTAGCATGATATATCAGCAAAAAGCAAAGATTAGCCAAAGCAGCAGCTTTGAGTGACGTTAGCAAACAGCTAACAGAGACATGCGTAAGGGACTTTGTAGCCTAAACAATCTATTTGTTAACATCTCAAGGCCAGAGGCAAGTCTGGCATTTGTTGTTGGGATGTAGATGACTTCATTTTGCTGACACATGTGTGACGTGCCATCACTAGTCAAAACAGAGGTGTTTTTCTCTATAAAAGCCCGGGCCAGTTGGAGGAACTTTGTGAATCTGTCTGGTAATGACACACGGTCATGTGGACTCTCACCCAACGCTGTGGGCTCTTCGGGGAAAACTTCAGTTTCATATGATGGTTGTTCAAGTTTAAATGTACCTGCTGAAGAAACTTTGAGTAAAGATTCTTTTATTTTTAATATTAAAATGCTCTTCTGACTCATTCTTTGTGTGGAAAATCATTATTTAGATAATAGATTAGTTATGTCAAGACCTCACGCAAGTTAAAAGTCCTTCCCACTGCAAGGAAAATGGTTGTTATTTATCTTCAGCCTGAGGAGGCCGCCTTCCGATGTACAGCACACATGTAATGCCATTGCTTGGCTCCTTACACTGGCTTCCCATTGTTGCACACATCAAATTCCAAAAACTTTTCTTTCACTCGTGGTTAGTGTTTGGCTGAAGCCATTTATTGTCAAACAACTGTGTTTACTCTTTTTCAAATCATAATGACAGAAACTACCCAAATGACCCTGATCAAAAGTTTACACACCCTGGTGATTTGGCCTAATAATATGCACACAACTTGACACAAATAGGTATGAATGGCTATTAAAGGAACCATCTTCACCTGTAATCTGTTTGCTTGTAATCAGTGGGTGTGTATAAAAGGTCAATGAGTTACTGGACTCCTGACAGAACTTCATCTTTTATCAAGTGCTGCACTGACGGTTTTTGAATTCTAAGCCATTAGTAAAGCAAAATAATTGTCAAAGGATCTATGGGAAAAGGTAGTTGAACTATATAAAACAGGAAAGGGATATAAGAAAATATTGAAGGAATTGAGTATGCAAATCAGCAGCGTTCAAACTCTAATTAAGATGTAAATTAGGGGTTCTGTTGAAACCAAACCACAGTCAGGTAGACCAATTAAAATTTTAGTCACCACTGCCAGGAAAGTTGTTCAGGATCCAAAAAAAACCCCCACAAATAACTTCAGGTGAAATACAGTACTCTCTGAAAAAATGTGGTGTGGCTATTTCAAAAGGCACAATAAGGAGGCACTTGAAGGAAGATGGGCTACATGGTCAAGTTGCCAGAAGAAAGCCATTACTATGCAAATGCCATGAAGTATCCCACTTATAATATGCCAAACAGCACAAAGACAAGCCTCAAACCTTCTGGCACAAAGTCATTTGGAGTGATGAGACAAAAATGAAACTTTTTAGCCACAACCATAATTGCTACATTTGGAGAGAAGTCAAAACGCCCTAAGGTAGACCATACCTACTGTGAAACATGGTGGTGGATCGCTGATGTTTTGGGATGTGTGAGCTACAAAGGCACAGAAAATTTGGTCAGAATTGATGGCAAGATGAATGAATGCAGGAGGTTATCTGAAAGTACTTGAGGAAAATTTGTACTCATCAGCCCGGAAGCTGTGCATAGGAAGTACTTGGACATTCCATCATAACAATGATCTAAAACACAAGGCCAAGTTGACCTGTCATTGGCTACAGCAAAATAAAGTGAAGGTTCTGGAGTGTTCGTCTCAGTCTCCTGACCTCAATATCATTGAGCCACTCTGGGGAGACCTCAAACATGCAGTTCATGCAAGACAATCAAAGAATTTACAGGAACTGGAGGCTTTTTGCAGAAAGAATATGCAGCTTTACTGTCTGAGAAGATAAAAAACTTCATCCACAACTACCACAAAAGACTTCAGTCCGTCATTGATGTTAAAGGGGTAGTGTAAACTAGGGTATATAAACTTTTGATCAGGGTCATTTGGGTAGTTTGTGTTGTGATTATGATTTTAAAAAGAGTAAACAAATGAATTCTGCCAAACACTAACCATGAGTGAAAGAACAGTGTTATCATTCATACTCTCTGAAAAATGGTTAAGAAATCATAATTTCTGTCAGGGTATGCAAACTTATGAGCACAACTGTATAAAAGCAAACATTTATTTACAAATTACAAAGTCTGTCTGCCATAGCTGTGATTATTACATATCCACATCCTTCTTAATGTTTTTTGTGTTTTGTCTTGTATTTAAGCATTTGTGTTTGGTTCTACATAGTCCGGTCTTTGTCTTACGTTGTCTTTCTTCGTCCTATCAGTTTTCATGTCATGTATTTAGCTGATTAGCCTCTATCTCCATTATGGCATCTGCTATGAGCTTAATCAAGTGCACGTCTTTGTGCCTACTATCTGTCTCCAAACCTGACAATTATGTCTCATTGTAGCTTGACCGTCACTGTAAAAACAACTTTTTTAGTGAAAATTAATGTCAATATTTATTGGTCAAACACAGATTGAAAGATTTCTCATCCATGCCAAACTTAAAGCTGGTAAGGATGGAACAAAAAGCCAGTGACGTGTCTCATCTGACAAGTGATTGTCAATATGCAGCAGGCTTAACATTGGAAGAGATTATGAGTAAGTTTGGTACAGGTGTTAGAGGAGCTGCGTCAGCAAATGAAAGGTTGTCGGCCAACAGTGGCCCAGAGATAGACATCAGCAGTGGCGAGATTTAATTAACAGATACCTCCATGGGACATATGATCTGGTGGATCATACACAGTTTAGACATATCATCTGGACTGGAGGGGATTTCATTTTCACTCACCAGGGAGATGAAAGCAGCTAGAATGGAAGAGAACTTTCATGTACATCTGACCAGTAACTTTTTGAGAGAATTTGCGGGGATTAGAACAAATGGGATGGCAATAGAAAAGACAAAAGAAACACGATTTACTGAGCTCCCTGTACAATTCCAGTTGTTTCAGATGAAGTATGACCAAAACTAATGGCCAAACTTTAGCCTTGTTAAATCATTTAACAACATATTTAATATACATTGTATGATACACAGTGACTTGTCAAAATCCCAGCATGTAGCAGTATAATCTCAAAATTGTACACACTGTACAGTCTAATATAAATTGAAGCTAAAAACTTTTTAAACTTTTTAAACTTTTTAAAGGGGCAGCCATAGCCATAGCCATAGACCATGTGCGTCGCTCTGGATAAGAGCGTCTGCCAAATGCTGTAAATGTAAATGTAAAATGTAAACTATCTTTGTAGATGACTAGATTATTCACAGAAATGAGTACTTCAAGTACCCCTGGCTTTAAATCTATACCATGTCACCTCTATAGAGTGAAACTCCCTTTTATATATTTCAGTATACAATGTAAGTTATGCAGTCATTACTATATCTAACATTTCTGATGTTTTGGACATTTTTTGCCACTCAGCAGCTTTAGTTCCATTATCACTTTCACCTTCATGTCAACCTGGTACATTCTACACAACTACAGGCTCCAGGATAATGGTGAAAAATGAAAAGTTAAAGTGACTATTTGTCATTTGTCAAGTGCACCACAATAAAACGTGACCTCTGCTTTTAACCCATCACACATGCACATGTGGAGCAGCGGGAAGCTATCAACAGCCCACGGAGCAGTGTACCGGGACAGTGTCTTGCTCAAGGGTTACCTCAGTGGTGTCCTTCTGATCCCAGTGGCAAGCCTCTAAACACAAGGCCATGTTCTTTTATTTGTAATCATTTGTATTGATTCATTCATCATGAATGTCCACACAATGTAAAGAACGTTTATTGTACCTATACACAGTATTCTGATAACACAGCTCTTTTTTTACAAAAATTCATTATGCCAAACAGCACAAAGACAAGCCTCAAACTGACACAAAATCATTTGGAGTGATGAGACAAAAATGAAACTTTTTAGCCATAACCTTAATTGCTACATTTGGAGAGAAGTCAAAATGCCCTAAGGTACACCATACCTACTGTGAAACACGGTGGTGGATCACTGATGTGTGAGCTACAAAGGCACAGAAAATTTGGTCAGAACTGATGGCAAGATGAATGAATGCAGTAGGTTATCTGAAAATTTGCACTCATCAGCCCGGAAGCTGCGCATAGGACATACTTGGACATTCCATCATGACAATGATCTAAAACACAAGGCCAAGTCGACATGTCATTGACTACAGCAAAATGTAAAGAATGTTTATTGTATCTATACACAGTATTCTGATAACACAGCTCTTGTTTTATAGCCAAAAATTCATTATATATGAAATTTGAGAGTAACTCAAACATGAAGTCAAGTCTATTTTATTTGTATAGCACTTTTTACAACTGAGGTTGTCACAAAACCACTTTACAAAGTTTACAGAATATGGGCCTGAGCCCTAATGAGCAAGCCAAAGGCTACAGAAGTAAGAAAAAACTCCTTAAAATGTAGGAAAAAACCTTGGGAGGAACCAAGGTTTAGAAAGGGGGCCCATGGATTAAGAATGGAATGTCACTTAAGTACATATGTGTGTAAAAACAGAAGAGCAAGTACTTTTAGCAATATAGTGTATATAGAAGGTGAAGATAATTGTCTTTTTTGGACCACTTATATTGGCAAAAGTTTAGATACAAAATAATAACTTACTGTACTGTTAATTTAGTGAGATGAAAACATTTCACCTTACAAGCTATTATGAATCCATATTCAATTTCCATCAAGGTAGCCTGTGAATAAACTATGAGAAAGATACTTTTCATTCAAGTGTTTCATTTCACAGTCCCTGAGAACACAGTAAATATAGTCTTTTTAGCTCAGAGATTTTAAATACATTGATCTGTCTCTGCTCACAGAGGAGAACGAATTGTGTTTCATTTCATTATATCAACAGAAAGGTGGAAAAAAATGTATTACCATGTTTATTGTTATTTAAAAAGGCCATCCTTTTAAAAAGTGATTATATCAAGTTGTCAGTTTATTAGGTGCATTCACCATATTATCAAAATCACCTACAATGTTAACACATTCTAAACTCTACCACCACATACCCTACCACAACTACCATATTGGTGCAGTGCTGAGAACGGTTCACTACTTAAATAATATCTGGTGGTGGTCCTGAGCACCACATAGGCACATACTCCACAGGTGTGAGTAGAAGCTATTTCTGAGTCATTGTTAACACCTGGCTGAGATGCCTCACCTATGTCAGTCATCTCTGAGGAATGTTCTTGTGTTTTGCTGTACATGAACTGGTAGACAGTGCAGGAGATGCATTCTCACTTTTGACATTTTTTGACTTTTTAACAACTTTGCACAAGATAGGACATTTTAACACTCTTCCAAAAAATGTTTTAAAAGTATACTGTATAACTAAACGTCAGTGAACCCTGATCAATATTATATTTATGTTTGTAAGTCATTTTGGAATTGATACTTTTTTTTTATTCTGAAGATATTTATGTATATTTATACTTTTTCTGTGTTTTTGTTGTTTGGGGGGGGGGTAAGAATTAAAATTGCATTTATAATAGACAGTCACACTTGAACTTAGTCAACTACTGTTTTCTGTTCTCAGTAAAATTAAACGTTGATTTTCTCATTTAAAGTAAGATTATATCATGTGTGCTGTTTTAAACAGTTTAATTATTACTTATTTGCCAAATTGAACATATTGCAAAAACTAAAATATGGCATGCACATTAATCTGGACTCACTTTCAGTGCGTATATACTATGACCCTGTTTGGCTGAAATAAAATACTTGTAGCCATCTTGCCAGACTTGTTAGCTGTAGCCATATTTTTCATCCTATTTTTTTCTTCTTTTCTTCTTTCCCATACAAATATTACCAATAATATATTGAACACGATTGTGAGTAGTGAGGATGATGATTTTGGGACATTAATATAGGATTTTATATAGACTTTTTCCCAAAAGCACCCCATGCTTAACCATTTCTAATGTATTATTTCATAATAATTATTCCTTTTATATTTAGACAATACATTTTTGATGTTTACTTTTGCAATGGGATCACAGTTAAAGACACCTTCTAATGATCTTTCTATGTAGATTAAATGTGTGCATTAGACAGTGAATCCCTTGTCATCTGCCTCCAGGTTCTTGGCAGTGATGTGTGTGTGTTTTGCTTTGTTGGAATGTGTCATTCTGCTGCATGCAAACTTATTTTCCCTGAAACTGGACAGGGTAGATGGGTGGCTGATGCATTGTACAGCAACAGATGGGCTCCAGTACATAATTGAAAACCTACAAAATGCACCTATGTGGTACGTGTTTCTAATAAAATGGCCAGTACAAATAAGAGGGGTGAGAGTTTCCACATTTGTTTCAGATGAATCATAAATTAAGTCATGAACTCATTATAACAATCATTAACCACAGCCTATTGTTAACTAAATTCATTGTTTGGTGGAAAAAGTGTTTATTATGATTATTTTTAAAATATTTTCAATTATTTATGGAACATTTGCCATTCATTTCCAGTTATGGCAGCTTCAAATGAAGTGGCACCTGTGAGGAAAACATTAGGCCATCATGCATCATGCCTGAACACAGTTCACTTGTGTCTGCAGTTATGCAACTTACTAGAGAGAAATGTGTTCTGTTTACTGACTTCCCCTCATCACTGCATCATTATCAGCTGAAGTGTACTTTTACACATTTCTTCTAGAAAAAGAAGAAATACAAATGTGTCCAGAATAGACTCATCAGTGCTGTTACATTGGATTCTAGTCATGAATGCAGTAAAAAGCCACTCAGTCATTGAGACAGTTACAGTCCATTATATACTGCCCTCCTCTGCTAAAGTCAATCATATAAAGGACTAATGCCCACTCAATATAGCAGACTGTTTGATAATGTTGGTGAAGAAAAATGTAATTAACCTGTAGTTGAGTTGTGTCAGCAGAGGTGAGGAATGGACCCTGTTTCCAGGAGCTCCTGGCTTCGTTCCTGGCCCTTCCTGAATGCTGACATATTTCTTAAGAAATTAAGAGTCAGTCCCATGTGGTATTTTCTCATTAACCTTACAGCTCTAAACCTGAAAGTGAATGGATATAAAAGCCTTGTTTATGGCGTGACGCAAGCCTCATTTATATTTCCATTGATCTTCTTTTCTAGTCCTTTACATGAGTGCACCACCCAGGGGCTACTACTGTCCTAAAAATTAATATGCCTTTATTGGAGTGATGTCATCCAAAAAACAGGTTGGGTTCCCTGAAGAACCTTGCAATGAATGAAGCACATTTGTTCTTTAAAGAGCCTCTGCATTGATGGGAAAAGTCTATACCACTATACAATGTTTGTTTTTGAACTATACAGCCAGACCAGGGTATATGCGTTTTTTTTTTCTTTCAAACTTGGTAAAGATGACAATTGTACATCAACTTTTCATGCTCTCTCAATTGCAGTTATATATTCTATATTGTCTATTGTCTATAAAGCAAAACATTGCATGTCTGTGGGCTCAAATAGATCAAAGGTTGAAAAAATTACCATAATCATAGCCTTAAATATAAGATTATTGGCTTGGATGTAAATTCTCTGGTAACGCTTTTAAAGCTTTTTTTTAATCAAAATTTTGTTTAGGTATCAATCATTGTGATACTATACATCAATATCTGGGTCTAAATTCTAAACATAAAGACGTCACAGCCTTTCTCACATAGTAAGAGTGACAAACTTAAACGCTAAAGCATCAAGTCATTTCCATTGCCGTGCAGGCTAATGGACTAAGATGCAGGTGCATGTTTCCAACCTGCTGTTGTCAATCTAATAACAACAGCTGACTAAACCCATATCTGCAGAATGAAGGTTGACCACAGATGTATTATCAGTTCATACGAAAGGTCATCTGCATCATGTTTGGTCATATGATCAGCAGTGGGTCCTTTTAAATCATCAGCATGTTGCCATAGAATTTGCTTTGGGTTCTACAGTACTGCTCATAAATGACTGTAGCAGGAATGAGTTCATAACACTCCCTGATGGTATGCTGCTTCCAGAACTTCTCCATTTCAGTCAGGAGCAAGAGATTAGCACAGCAAAAATGCACCTGCCATGCTCAAATTAAAGGCTTGTTATGTTTTTATACCTACCTCATCCATGACCAACTTCCTTTTATTTTAGTTTTACTGACCAACAAACAGTGGAGGATTTTACAGACACTCTTAATTACCGTGTGTGTGTGTGTGTGTGTGTGTGTGTGTGTGTGTGTGTGTGTGTGTGTGTGTGTGTGTGTGTGTGTGTGTGTACAGCTTTGGTTACTCCTGTCATGCTGGAGATGCTCTAAGGCTCTTTGTCAAAGTGGCTTAGATCTTTAACCTCACAACTTTATCCTGTTTCTAGAAGATCACCTACAGCACTGACTGTTCACTTGTTGCCTAATATCCCACAACCCTAGCAGGTGCGGTTCAACTGCTGTCTATACCTCCTTGAACTGAATTCCTAATGTATAGTGTGACTAAAGGGCAGCTGGACACAGGTGCTACTGGCATCACCCTCTGACTACACAGCATGTGAAGAATCATGGGACTACCAGATTAACAACATGTAGATGTCTTCTTTGTGCTTATCAGAATTTTGGCAAGAAAACCTGACAAGCAATGTTTTCTTTTTATATTTTTCATATCCCGGACGATCAGATTTGCTCCGATGTGCAAAAACACTGTCACGAATGTCAGAAAAACGTTTGATTCAGACGCTCATGTGGACAAGGCCTTATCTGGTGACAGGTTGTTGGTTCTTCACCAGTCTGTTAGAAGGTGTATCTCATCTCTGTAAACTGCCTCACTCCTACTGATCACACCCACCATGGTCATGTCATCAGTGAACTTGATGATGTGGTTTGACCTTTTAGTAGTGTCAACAGGAGAGGTCTTAGCATACAGCCTTAAGGAGCCTCGGTGCTGGCCATTGCAGTGTTGGAGATCTTGCTCCTGATATTGACTAATTGAAGAATCTCAGTCAGGAAGCCTGAGCAAATGAGGTGCTCAGGTTCAGAAAAGTCATATTTCCTATCAGATGTTGAGGTGCTCAGGTTCAGAAAAGTCATATTTCCTATCAGATGTTGAATGGTGGGACAATAAATAAACTGCAGGAGGTCCATTGAGAGGACAGATGTAACTGTACATATGATTCATGACGAATCACTAGAAGCACCTGATAATGAGTGTGAGTGTGACGAGAGTTATTGAGGCAGGAATGATGTTGGTGGCTCAAAGAAATGCACAGTCAAACCCTGTTAGCTTGCCCAACCCACCTTTCACCATTAAAGGCTGCAGGACAGATCTCCTTTGATGTTATTTACCCCATTACGATAGCTCACCAACCCTGCCCCTCGCCAAATTTAGGGCCCAGACCAATAGGGAGGAGCTATATCAACTTAAATAACATCACATTCTTAATCCATAGGGTTTAATGTTATTTTGACCCACCCTTTGCAGTTATAACAGCTTCAACTCTTCTGGGCATTCTTCCCACAAGGTTTAGGAGTGTGTTTATGTGAATTGTTTTAACATTCTTTAAGGAGAACATTTGTGAGATCAGACACTGATGTTGGACGAGAAGGCCTGACTCACAGTCTTCGCTCGGGTCGAAGTCAGGACAGTTAAGTTCTTCCTCACCAAACTTGCTCATCCATGTCTTTATGGAACGTTCTTTGCGAACTGGTGCACAGTTCTGTTGGAAAAAGAAGAAGACATTCCCAAACTGTTTCCACAAAGTTGGGAACATAAAATTGTCCAAATTAGAGTTTATTTCACTGGAACTGAAACATCCTCCCTCCACCAAACTTTACACTTTTGTACAAGTCAGACAAGTGCCATTCTCCTGGTAACAGCCAAACCCAGACTCATCCATCAGATTGCCAGATGGAGAAGCCTGATTCACCCAGTGCTCTAGAGTCCAGTGGCAGTGCTTTACACCACAGCATCCTACGCTTTGCATTGCACTTGGTGATGTATGGCTTGGATACAGCAGCTCAGCCATAGAAACCCATTCCATGAAGCTCTGTATACACTGTTCTTGAGCTAATCTGAAGGCCACATGAAGTTTGGAGGTCTGTAGCTATTTACTAGCATCTGCTGAGCCCACTCTGTCATTTTACATGGCCTAACACTTCATGCTGTAGTTCCCAATCACTTCCAATTTGTTAGAATACTACTGTGGAATATTTAGTAGCAAGGAAATTTTACGACTGGACTTGTTGCACAGGTGGCATCTTATCATGGTACCATGCTGGAATTCACTGAGCTCTTGAGAGCAACCCATTCTTTCACTGATGTTTGTAGAAGCTGTCTGCATGACTAGATGCTTGAAAGTATACACACATGACCATGGAAGTGATTGGCACACCTGAATTTATTCTGAATTATTGAGTGAATACGTTTTGCAGTATAGTGAGATAGTGAGAACATCTGGCAGCTAGTCTGAACATCCATTTTATCCATTTCTACATAGGAAATATGTAAATATTAAAAATCAGGTACTGAGAACATTTCTTCACGTATTGTAATATTATATTTTTGTTACATATCTCACTTAGTTTTCCAATGGCTTACACTGGAAATATAAATATGGTGGTATTATAGTAAAGGTTATAGAACTATATCTGTAGTAGGAGGTTAGCAGTCGTTTAGAAAGAGTAGAGTGGGATGATGTTACTTCAGGAGGAGGGGTGGATAAAGGGAATGAGAGGAGGACAAGGCCAGAGGGTTCTGCATTCCTTTACTTACTCTCCCCAGCATTATAATACCACCTGCCCTTCACCCATCTCTCTACCCCAACACCCCCACCACCACAGATGTGTGTCTCTGCAGACCCTTCGCCAGACGGCAACTTAAAATAACAATTGCATGCATATCAAATTTCTGACCTCTGAAATGTGTACTGGATGAGGTAATGTGATCGTGAATACTCGACCCCAGACTTTGTGTGTGTGTGTGTGTGTGCGTGTCTGTGTGCGTGCATAGGTGTGTGTGTATGTGTAAAACTGAATTAAATAAAACTGAATTAATAAAATATTAAAACTAAATGTTTGGTTGAAGACACATAGTTCTCT
This sequence comes from Lepidarchus adonis, assembly GCA_037576955.1. Classification (NCBI taxonomy): domain Eukaryota; kingdom Metazoa; phylum Chordata; class Actinopteri; order Characiformes; family Lepidarchidae; genus Lepidarchus; species Lepidarchus adonis. The sequence continues at coordinate 13,897 of JBBIGC010159264.1, forward strand.
GTAAAGATGACACAATTATTCATTCCAGCCCCCCTCGTCTCAGAACACCATAATGTTTGGGACAAAGTAATGGTAGGTATGTTGAGGCTCTCGTATTTAGAACTTTGTTCCATACCCCTTGACTGTTTAAAGTCTGCAATTCTTAAACGTTACCAGGTGCTGAGTATATTCTCTAGTTTTACACTGCCAAGCCTCAACTGCACCCACCTTCAACTCCTGCTTGTTCCGGGGGCTTAAGTGACTTCTTCAGCATATGGAAGACATGACCAATTTGGATTTAAATTGTGTGACTGGCTTGTCCATTTGAAGAATCTTCAAATTTTTCACTTTGAGAAACTCCCATGTTGCCTAAGCAGTAAGCTTGGGTTCATTATCTTGTGATGCAAATATCAAAGAGTTTGGAGGCATTTACTAGAACTTGAGTTTCTATACACACATAATTCATTGTGCAAATGCAATCAGCATTTACATCATCAATGATTCAAGAGTCAAGATTCAAGAGGTTTTTATTGTCATATGAAGATAAGTGAACCACCATGGTGCACCATGTGCATCACTACGTTTCATGTTTTGTAAACTGTAATCTGACAATCCTCTTTTTGAGGTTTGTGCCTCTGTATTTCTGTTCATGAAGTGTTCTGCAGGTAGGAGTTTCTGGCAAAGACACACTTGACACACCATTTGACTGCAGTTTGAGTATTTTTCTTTACAATAGTGAGGATTCTTCCTTGGCCTACTAGTCCCTTTGTGATTACAGAGCTCACCAGTGAAGACAATTGATTTTGATAATCTTAAGGTTTACCAAATTTTAATTACCAAATACTAATTGTAATTCCTACATGCAAATGCATGCAAATATCTGTAAATTGAAGTCTGGAATGTATCTTTAATTATGTCTTTTTTTTTATTTAAAATTTTACACAGGGGGGTAAATCAAAGAAAAAAAAGTGTAATTTTTCCAGACATTTACTTATCTGTGAGAGTTGGAATGTTAAAAAAAGAATTCCAGGAAATTACATTGTACATTGTAATAAAAACTAAGTAAATGTATAATGTATATAAATTATATATACATTTATAATAAACTGTACATTAGCCCCTCTGTTTAGTTTATACCAAAGTCTGTAAACTCTGCAGCCATTGAATCTACTCTCAAGTTCTTTTCTTTTGGTTCATTATCTTACTGTCTGTGTTTGTTTATTGCCCTTTCCTCCACATTGTGATCACCATATATAGGACTACCTCCTGCACTACAGTATTGTGCTAATAATGCATCAGAGGGGGAAGGAACAACGTGTTCCAGCCCAGCTTTGTTCACACAAGGGCACCTTTGGGAATTGTTTACACTAACCTTCAAGGCTTAACTGAATTGCATTACTGCAGAAAAGACGTACGTTCCCCAGGTTGTTAATGCTTGGGGGAAACCCTGCTTTCTATTAAATTTATATAATATTTCAGTGGAAAAATTAAATTTTCACAGTTTTTTGACCGGTAGTGTGTGTGTTGTATAGTTAACCGCTGAATAGTATCTGTTTTCAATTAGGCCAAATGTGCTGGCAATGTTAAACTCATGCATGCTTTCGTTTAAACCCAAATTACGACTCAATTAATACCCCATAAAACGGACACAGAGTTAATGAGAGAGAAAGAGTGGATTATAACTATAAGACAGGGCTTTAGCATGCGGGAGACATGCAGGGCAGGCGTCTACATGAGCACTAGCTTATAAACACTAATAATGGGTCCCATAAAGGGGCTCGCTAGGACAGAGCAGTTGAGAGTGAGTCAGAAAAAAAGAAAAGAGGGAGAGAGGGAGGGTCAGAGACAGAATGAAAGAGATGAAGAAAGGGAGGGCAGGGCATTAGAGCAGGTGCTAGGGGCTCTGACAAGGCCCCAAGAGGCCTTTGTAGCTTTGCTGCTGTCTGGATTGTGATTTGCAGCAGGCATGGCATGGGGTTTGGTTTTTGTGCAATATGTGCATTTAACTTGTTGGACTTTAGACACATTTAGGTTGTGCACACATGCATTTTGAAGCCATGCCTGTAAAATCTCATTAAAAATCTATTTATTTTTACTACATATTCATGTAAATGTGTCTTTATATATCATTTTTAATAAAAACAAATTGTGGAATCCATTGTCATTGAGAATCAAGGCTGGAAATTTAGCAAGTGTGTAGTGTAGTTAGTTATTGTTATACAGTAGTAAAAATAGATTTTTATAGCTTGTTGGAAGCATTTCTGTTGCTGTGCACAGCTACAAGGTTTTTAAGGGGCTATATTACATACAAATTCTACATCATAGAAAAGAACCATGAACCATTAAGCATTTTAATGGTTCTTTAACTTGATGGTTAAACAATTACATTTACTTAAAAACCCATTACAAACCTACTTTTTAAAAAGATTTAATAAGTCAGAATAGTTTTGGGTTGCATTATAATATTTTTCTAAATAAACCTTTTCTAAAAACTAAAACTTTTGTCTGAAAACACCTGGTTATTATCAGTTGTTCATTTAAGCCTTTTGCTCCCAAAATGAAGGACAGGTTAACATTGTCCCAGTTGTAAAAACATCATGAGGACATGTGCTCTAGATGTTTTGAGATAATTGCTGCCTTTTTTCATTAAATGGTAGACTGAAAATACATCATCATCTATCTTCTCTATTTGTCACATCTAATTGTTGACACCCTCAAATCATAATGAGGCTAAAGATCTGTGATAGCTGAAGAGAACATTGATGGATCTCTGACCACTCTGCTTGCCTTCTTACCTTGTATAATCTTTCTTAGTTCATTTTCTAACAGAAACTCCTTGTTCTTCCAGTGTCAGTTGCCCAATACCATGCTCTCATACTTTGAAGGATTTTTTATTTTTTAATACTGAAGTTGTTTTCTCAGAATTTTATCCATTAAAAATATTTTATTTACCATATTTTTACTTGGTGGTAAGTGGAGCTCCATGTCTCAAACTCTTGAAAAAAATGCAATA
>JBBIGC010159272.1:0-16887 GCA_037576955.1 Lepidarchus adonis
TCTCTCTCTCTCTCTCTCTCTCTCTCTCTCTCTCTCTCTCTCTCTCTCTCTCTCTCTCTCTCTCTCTTTCTCTCATGCTGTCACTCTCCCTCTCTCTCTCTCTGATACCTTGAGAGAGGTAAGGGGCTGCTGGGTGATGGTGGTATGCATAAGTCAAGGTGGAAGGTCTTGTACAAATTACTGGTACCTAAAAGAACAGGGGACCTGCAATCAAGGATAATTCATGGGGTTTTAGCCACCAACCAACATGTTGCACTGATCCTAATGTCACTGGTGACGGCTCTTTCTGCAGTCAACCCCAGAACATGGAACATGTGTTTGTCACGTAGGCGACTGGACCATCTAGTTGCAGTGCTGGGGGCTTTGTGAGGGACAGTAGGGGTGACCTTCTCTGTGGGAATGTTTATTCTTGGCCCAGGTTACTTATTTCTAAAAGGCTACACATCTTGCCTGTTAAATTCTCCATTTTGACAGTCAACATTATCAGTGTGGCTTACAAGGTGCAACAGGATGAAGGTTTGACTGATCCAGTGCTCCTGTTTAGAGGACTGATCAGGTCTCGCCTCAGGGTGGAGTTCACTTTTTATAAACTGAACACAGATGTGAAGAAGTTTCAAACATTGTGGTGTATCAGAGACGCTGTGTGCACAGTAATTGATAATGAATTGTTTCTGCGTGTGTAGAGTGTGTGTTTGGGGAATGATAGGATGATTGCCTTTTGGTTTTTGTATTTATTTCTATTTATTTTGCTTGATCTTTTTGTAAAAGGGGGCGTCCTTGTCTTTCATTTTTTTTTACATGTGGTTCTATAGGGGTTGTATGTTGGGGTGAGAAGAATTGTGACTAACAAAGTGGGTTTTAAAAGTCAAAACATGTCTCTCTCTCTCTCACGCTCTCTCTCTCGCTCTCTCCTGCCTACAGGAGCAGCAGAAGTTCTTTGAGCTCCTGAATCTTACAGAGAGCTGGTTGTATGAGGAAGGAGTGGACCAGGACAAACAGACGTATCTCTACAAACTATCAGAAATCCATGTGAGTGATGAGCATGCAGACGTGTTTGTAATGCCAGGGTGTCACTCTTAGTTCATCTGTGTCTCACACATTCAGTTAATGTGCTCTGTTCATCCAGAGCAGAGTGTTAAATCCCTATTACACCGGAGTGTGAGCAGGGCGCTGTGTTAATGTAGCTGTAGCGTTCTGACAGAGTGCCGCGTTTGGTGACTCGTGCTCTCTGAGGTTTAAAACCTGGAGCCAGTCGTCCTGAGCCGGTCGCACTGAGCCTAATCCCACTGCAGCACTCTCTGTTAATTGGCTGCTGTAGCTTACACACAGCACAGGATTTCGTGTCTTGGAAAGCAGCGAGGCATAACTGTGTTGTCTGCTTTTCCAGAAGCTGGGCATGCCTGTTAAAAACAGATACCAGGAATCTGTGAAGAGACCCAAGCTGTTTGAAGAGCTCTCAGACAAAATACAGCAATACAGCACCATCACGAAAGAGTACAGGACTGGGGTGAGGCACTTTTGGCATTTTTACTAAGTTGGTGTTCTCTAAGCTGAGAAATTGCCGTTTGAATTTCTGAAGACCCACCAGAAGCAAAAATGCATAAAAATGTACAAGACTTTCTTTGAAATCGTTCCCTGTGGAGTATTAAACATGTATTTTTTAATTTTTTATATAGAACAGTGTGTATTTATAATTCTCCTTCCTTCAGGGCATGTGCTCACACTTTCTTCTAGGCTGCGGATGTGAAGATATTGGTCCACATTTTAATTATCTACCTCCATGATTGGCTCACAAGGCTTTTTCCCAAACTCAGCACTCGAATATCTGATTAACATTCATGAGTATGACACTTTGAAAACTTCCAAGCAATAAATAAATAAACAAACAAACAAGCCTGACACATTTGAAACGTGATGAGACTTTAGGGAGTGTGTAAACACATGTGATTCTGAAATATGTGTTAATTTGACGCACCCAGCAGCTTCACTTCTGAAAGGGCTTTGTGCATTTATCACACTGGCGTCATAATCAGTGCTCTGACTCATTAGACTGAGATCATCCAGGCTTCATAATAAGCTCTCTGAGCTGAGACTCATCCATAAAGAAAAAGGTTTCTGCAATTAAAGCACATTAGCTTTGTTCTTATTAGTCCTGTCATTACTGTATTGCTGTATTCAGATAAAGATATATTCATATTTATTTATTATATAAAGATATGTGATTAAATATTACAGATTGAAGATTTTAAAGGTAAAATTCTGCCAGTGATTCTACTTCCCTACTCCACTGTAGTGAAGATGCAAGGCTTGGAATGCGATACTGCTGCTCACATCTAAAGTGAGCTCTGTACTGCGTGCAGTTCTAATTATTAGTTTATTTAGTAGTTTTTGAAGTTTTTGTTTAAAAGGAAAGAATATGAGCTGTTGGCTGCCTTTGAACCAGCGAGGCCTTTTACAGTTTACAGAACTGTCACAATCAGTAAAATTCTTCTGTAAGCAGTTATATTGTTTTTTCTTTGTTTTTATTATTTTATTTATTAATTTTTTAATGTTCTTTGCTGTTGAAAATTAGCTCCAATGTGACACACACTTTTGTACCGAACTGGTCATGACTTGTGGGAAAAACATTGCGGGGGTGTATTTAGTATTTATGTTTTCAGTGCTGAAAGGTGGCTGCATTAAATAGAGCATAGATGCTGACGCTGCAAGGAAAAATCATTTCTCACTTTAAAGCAATTCAGTGCTGTGCAGAAATAAACACACCTCACTGCTACAGCTCTGAATAACATTGTGGCACCTTTACCTCCACCGAGTAAGGAAATAAATCATATCTGGATAAAAAATTAACATTATTGGACATTTTATCATTTTTCCATTTGAAACGAGTTTAAAGACTTTAGTTCTGTGGGACCACACACTCTGTCTCCCTTCAGAGCGAAAACTACAGGCACATTGATGAAGCAGACATGGAGAAGGTCAGGGTCTGTGTGAGAGAAACACAGGAGTGGATGACCCTGAAGAGGAACTCTCAGGAGCAGCTCCGGCCTGAGGACGAGCCAGCGGTTCACAGCAGTCAGATCCATGAGAAACTACAGGTGAGAAAGCTCTCACAGCCTGCACATACTGTCAGCAAAGCCTGGTCAGGAGTGTGAAGTTCCTTCCTAAAGTTCCAACATTGAAACTTCAGGTGCAGAACTGTGGAGGGGAACTGGCCTTGTTTTTCTGTCAGTAGATCTGTTATGAGTCGTGACCGTTTCTTCGTGTTTGTGTAACAGGCTCTGCTGAATGTGTGTGAGGAGATTGTTTCCAAACCTAAGCCTAGAGTGGAGTCGCCCATTGAGGAGAACCTGCAGACAGAGTGTTCCATCAGCAAGAAGAGTCCAGAAGATGTGACCATGGAGTACAGTGATATTTTACACACTGAAGAGAAAAGCAGCCATGATAGAGTGAAGCCATGTGAGTCTTGAGTATCTACTGCTACACCCAGTCAGTGCCAGTCTTCTGGAAGAGCAATGATCACCTGTCCTGTTTCGAAGTGTTAGAACATGTGTCACTTATACACTGATCATTTTTGTCATTTTGGCAAATTTTGAGATGTTTTTTGTCTGATACAAAGTTTGATACAAAGATGTGCATTACATTTTCAGCCAGAAACTGCATCATGCAGACATGTTCCATACAGTTCACAATTAATGAGGGGAATCCAATGACATTTCAAAACTTCAGACTAATTATATGGTTCGGATATGAATGAAGTCATTGAGCGTGTGGTGTTAAATGGTCCGTTTTAGAGAAACTAACTGATGCTGATTCAGTCGTTGTAATTGGAACCATGGATCAAAATGTCAACAGTGTAAATATTAATTTACTGTACCAGTAAACCTGCACATGTCTGAGTTTTATGGTGATGGAGGTCAAATGAAGGTCAAATCTGAAAATACTTACTTCCTGCATGGACCTCTCCATCATGAATGTCTTTTAAAAATCTGTTTTAGGTCAAAACCTTTCGCAGCACCAATCCTGCACCATTTTTCCCCATCGAAAGGCTGCTCCACATTATGGGCCCCATTCTATAAGCCACAGAAAATACTGATTTATGTTTTAAAACTTTAAGATAAGTTGCCCCATGTTATTAGCCTCAGTGTTACTGAATTTACTGATCTGAAGTAGAAGCACCTGATTTGACCCCTGGAGCCTTTGCATCTCTACACCGGTGGCATTATACTGTAGTTGAGCAATTAAATGGATCAAATTTGGAAATTACTAATATCAAGCGCAACACAAGAACTACGCAGTAGAATTTAAGCTTCAGGTTGTTGCTTTCACAAAGCAACGTCTTCAAAATCTGAGACGAACGTGTGTGCAACATCAGCAACAGCAAAGCAGCACAGGTCGCAATTGTCAATGTTTACAGATCTGAATTTAAAGGATTTGAAGAAAGGTAAGACTAATCATTTAAGCATTTCAGTGTTGCTAATTTTACACTGAAAAATGTACATGTAGATCATTGATTGTACTGCAGTACCCCCACGCTCCAGTCATTCAAGCGAAAATTAAAAACGTATCTTTTCCCACCCAACAGTTAACTTTTGTTCCTTTTATTTCTGTTAAAAGGAAAAGGAAAAGAAAGCTAGAAATGTAGCTTTTACCAGCTTGTATTATACACTAGGATGTAATGTAGTGTAGCAAAGGGCTGATATTGAGAGGATGGATGCGGCAGTGCCAATTAAGTGAGAGAACATCACTGATCTGTCTTTGCTTTGCGTTTCTTTTTGAACTGTCTGTTGTTGCAGTAAACAGTACATTTAAATTCAACTAATCATTTGGGAATGTCGTCTTTTTGCACTGAATTATACTGTAGCATTGTGTCTGCCGGCATTGGCTGTTTGGGCAGGTGCATCATGGGTAAAGTGCAGAGGGAACACTTTAATGCTTATTTTGTACATATTCTGTGTGTTTGGGGATGGGGGAAGACGGGAAGTTATGTGTTTGTGTTACTGTGTTATAAGTGCTCTGAGAGTGAGCTGGCGATGAGTGTGCAGATCTGCCACTGGCGTGAAGAGTGTGGAGAGTAGTGACTTGGGCAGATCTGCCGCTCATCGCCATCTCACTTGACATGGGTTTATGCTCGTGCGCATACTAGGCACTAGGGGACGCACCGGAACTCAGAGGGCCTTTTTAAAGGCTGGTAACTGAACAAATACATCCTGCCCAGCTTCCTGGCTGGAGTCAACGATAAGCTTTGTGTCGAGTGTGGTCATTTAGTGGTTCTCTCTCTCAGAGAACTGCTACAATACTTTTAATGAATGTGTTTTCATGTTTTTAGATAGACCACCCCATTTAAGCAAGACACACCTAATGCCAGGTTTGTAAAATCAATGTATAAGCCGCACCCTATCATTGGGGAAATATGGTTATAAAGCCTTTATATTTTTTTGGGCATCCCTCTTCCACTGTTACACATTGATGGCTCAGTAGCTCAGAGCACCACAACACTAATCATTTAATCACCTGAAAGTTTAGAAAAATGAGTGAAATTCTCCTTTAATGATGTTTCAGTGTTATTGACAAAGGACTGTAAACGTCCAATAGCTCAGCTTTTCCTCTCTTCTCTTCTTTTTGTCCCTGAAGTTGTTCTCATGTCTCTGATCAAACCAGCTGAACAAAGGGAAGCATTTCTGAATGTTTTTACTGGAGATTTGTGATCTCTAAGACCAGTCCCAGGCCCTGTCCACACATAGCTAGGTATTTTTGAAAACAAATATATATATTTCCAAAATAAATCCTGTCCCTGTGAGCACAGTTTTAAAAATATCCAGATGTAAACGCAAAAAACAATGTCAAACGCTGTCAAAATCCAAAGTAACAGGTGGCGCTATAACCCTAAAACATAGGGTATTGGCCAATCAGAAGCTTTACAGTGGGACGTCCAAGGAGATGAAGTCGCATAGTTCTTTTGAAAATCTTCGGTTTCCTTTCCCACACATAAAACAGTGGAAAACAGCATTTTCAAACATCACCTTGGAAGGCGTTTTCAAATATCTCTATTTTCAGGGAACCAAAACGGCATTTACGTGTGGTATAAAGGCCAAAACAAATTAATAGCCTCATCAGCTCTGAGGAACTTCTTCTGATATAAATATTACGAACACATTCCCGTCTGAATGCTGTGTCCTATGCGAGCTTCTGTTGTGCCTGGATTCTCATTGATATTCCTCCGGGTTCCTCCTGAAGGGATCAATCCCTGCGAGGGAGAGGTCTGGCTTTTCACCCAAAGTAGGAGCGTCATCAATATGGAAGTATTGCAGAGTGTGGTAGACCTTAGGGCCTCCATGGTTTGGGGGTTTGTTAGAATGCTTGAATATTTCATGTCGAAGCCTGGAACAGACAATAAACTCACGTCACCACACATTCACCAGCCTCAGGTCACATTTCCCCAGCGTCTGGTGAGCAGACTCACCGTTTCCCATGTTCAGGATAAACACAATTCTTCAGCTCCTCCTCCAGCTCTCTGTCACTGAAGCTTGGTGCCGGGTATCTCACCTTACTGGGGGGCTCGGCCTGCAGTTATACCACCACAGTACACACACAGGCACATCTTTAAACAGTCATGACCATTTTTAGCCCTTGTATAGACCACATAATACGTCTAGTAGAGATTTCTGAACTGCTCCTCTGAAGGATGGTCAGAAGGTTTGTGATGATTATGGCTAGCAGTTAGAATGATGGTCTTCGCTGCATTGGTTTATCTGTCCTGGAGGGCTGGTGTCCAGCACAGTTTGATAGCTCTCCTCAAACACTCTGCTGGCACTCACCTGGCAGTGGACAGGTGAGCTGAACCAGGTGTGTTTAAGAAGGAGAGTCATCAAACTGCTGAACACTGACCCTCCAGGCCTGGACCTGGACACCAAAACTCACTTCAGTCTCAGTCTAGTGCTCCAACACATTCCACATCATGTAAAGCATAATTCTGACTGTCCATTTCATTAGACCCACCTGCCACATGTCTGCAGTCACTGCCCACTTTCCTAGCTCTACACACCATACAGGTGACCTCTGGAATCTACAGCTACAGACTGTAGACCATCTGCAGACTCGCTTTTGTTTCTTCATCAGTGGTCAGGACCCGCAATGAGCAGATCATTTGGATTGGATAGTGGATCATTCTCAGCCCAGCAGTGACACTGACGTGGTACCTGGTTATTTATTCAGATAATGATTATGGAAAATCTGCTGGATGATTGTGATGGACAGACTCCGAGACCTCAGTGGAGCTGAGCAACACAGGAGGTAGGACCAGGCTTTACTCGCTTAAACAGAGGAACCATTTTCTTAATAGCACAACATAAATTAAACATTGAGCTGTTCATACACATCTAAAAATGTTTTTGTCTTTGTGTATGATGGCGATGAGGAAGGCTTCTTTTGATGAGAAGGTGATGAGCACTGTTAGGAGCAAGCTACATCTGCGTCATGCTGTACAGATTTATGACTGCGCTGTGGGGTAGTTGCGCTACTGGCAGGGTGAAGGCTATTTTTATCAGCACCATGACATTCTTGATTTTTAGCCTCAATGTTAATTGATCCCGTGATGCAGTTAAAAGATGTGTTTGATTATGCTCTGCTGATGAAAACGAGTGTATTCTTACTACAGGAAACACACACTGACACTAAAAACCAAATCTAGTGCAAAGGGCCAGTGTTTTTTAGCCTTGGGTCTAGTCTGAGTGCTGGGGTTGCATTACTACTCTCATCTGAGTTCCAGGGGCAGCCATCGATGCTGTGTGTTGATGTGACTTGCTTTTGTTCTGTTTCTCGTTTTTACATTTATGCTCCAAATGTGGGAACTGAGCATTCAGGGTTCTTTGACACATTACACAAAGCTGTGAAGAACTGCCCTCAACGGAGAACTGTGGATCTAGCAGGAGATTTTAACTGCACTTGAGCACCAGCTAGACAGAAACCATGAGGAGCCACATCCTCATTCAACAGTCATGCTCAGGGTAGTGGTCAACTATCACAATCTCTTTGATTTGTGAAAGGAATCCTTCCCTGAAGACAGGCAATGGCAGAAAACAAACATAATTTCTGGTGCTCGACTGGACAGGTTCTAGGGTAGGGTTTCTCGCAGCTGCATACTTCCTTTTCCACTATCTGACCATCACTGCATCTCTATGTCCTTCTTTCTAAATATTCTTACTGACAGTCATACTGGCACTTTTACAGTAGTTTACTGCAGGTACTCACTGTGTGCACTCCTTCTTCCTGTTATGGGAGTGCTGGAGAGAACGAAAGGCCCTCAGTCAATGGTGGGACATTGGCAAAGCTTAAATTAAGAGCTTTTGTCAGCAGAACACTCTACACAATACGAATGACCTGAAGACCAGGATAAAGTCTCTGGAGCAAGATGTCCTACAGCTGGATGGCCTTGGATGTGAGATAGGAGGGGCATCAAAGGTTGGAGATATTGAGAGCTGTTGACTGCTGCTCAAGAACTTATTAGAGGAGAGAGGCCATGGAGCACTGGTACAAGCATGGTTTACCCAGTTCAACGAGATGGATGCTCCCACTTCCTACTTTTTCATGTTGGAAGAAAAGCTGGGGAGCTGAGCACTGTCATTAAGCTGCAATGAACTATTTTTGCAGGATCAGCCACAACTATTAGTATAGGATAAACTGGATTTTGGGTGCACACTAGAATTCCAGGAGTTTACTGCTGCTGCTCACGAGCAGTCAGAGGGCAAGTTCCTTGGGTTGGATGGGCTAACAGTATGATGTTTTGTTGTACTGTTTGGGGTGTGGATTGCTCACATTAAGCTGCCATAGGGCAGTAGTGGCCCTACTGCCAAAACATTTGAAGAACTGGCTTCCAGTCTCACTTCTTGGGGTGGACTACAAAATTTTGTCCAAGGTCCTAACAAACAGACTGCCTGGCAATAGTCAAACATAGTGACCAGTCCTTCTGCGTTCCCGGGCAGTTCAATCTTTGATTACTTGTTTCTGATCAGGGATCTCTTATGTTGAGAGACAAGGTATTTTTTCACGTAGGTCTAGTAGCACTGGATCAGTAAAAAGCCTTTGATATAATTGACCGCAATTATCTCCATACAACACTTAAGGCCTTTTGTTTTGGGGCAAATTTCCTTTCCTGGATAAAGCTGCTATACACAGATGTATACAGCCTACTGAAAATAAACAGAAGAATTACACGGCCTTTTCCTGTTTCCAGGGGAATATGGCAGGGCTGTGCTCTATCAGGACTTTTATACACCACAGCTATCACACTGTTGTTAGTGGGTTTGCGGCATAAACTTTGTGGTGTCAGGGTGCAAGGTCCCGGTTCTTGAAGACTGGTCACAGCTAATCTAAAAGCATATGCAGATGATATCCAGAAATGATGTCGCAGGGTTAACTGAATGCTTGGACACTTTTCAGAGAGCTGTGTCCACACAAATGAACTGGCACAAATGCACTGTTAGTGGGGTGGTGCCTTTGGAACACTGCAGGAATCAAAGTTCTTTGGGTATATTTTGGGACTCAACTGTATATGGGGGAAAAACTGGGAAAAAATAACTGAAAATATGGGAGAGGTTCAAAATGGAAGTACATCCCGTCCCAGTTGTCATACAGGGGGGAGGGTCCTTGTTATTAATAATCTTGTTGCTACTATGCTCTGACACTGGCTGACCCCCTGCTACAAAATATAGATGTTTTGGGGCACGGACTCTAATCTGGGCTTCTCTAGCTCTGTTCTTGACTCCAGGCGTATGTTCAGAGTATTGAGGGAAAATAAGCCTCGCTATGAGCTGGATGAACCTTTTTTCCTCAACCCTGCATTTTCACAGCAGGTTTCCTCTTTCAGGAGAGCTGTATTGGCTTTTTTCAGAGCAGGTGTTACAAAGATGAGGGAGCTGATGGACTTGGACAGAGAACGCTAGCGAACAGCAGCAGCACTCGCTTGCCATGTTCCTCTAAAATTGGTGAGAACAACTCATCATCTTATCAGCACCTTAAGAGCCTCATTCATGCGCACCTGCTACCTTTTATCATCTCTGCTTCATCTGGCAAACCAACCTCCTGTTCTTTTCCAGAGTTGCACATAACCCCAGACATGGAAAGTGGCAGAGTTACAGAAGGGCAGCTGCTCTGGGTTCAGGGGTTAAAGGAGTTGGGTTTTTTTATCGATTGGCATGAAGCTTTTGTACCAGTGCTGTGTAAAGTATACGTGTTTCAATGATTCGCATGGGAAATGTGACTGAGTGGAGAGCTTGCGTCTCTATACTTTTGTTTCCAAAGTAAATCCTCTAGTTTCACCACAATGTTTGTTTTGCCATGAAAAAGTCTGTTTTTCACGTGTTCTCTGTCTGCCCTAGACTGCTTCCATCATTTGAGGTTCTCAGCAAGGTTCTAAGAGGGCTTGGGCTGCTGTTCAGTGTGACCATGTTTATATTTGGGTGTTTATATTTCAAGGCACAATGTTTCAATTGACCTGACCTGTTTTTTAATGGGACAGGTAAAGTTGACAGTGTGGAAGTTCTTCAAATTAAAGTTGAACGGACGGATATTGGTTTGGTCAGGTTTTTCCAAGCCATTGTGGAATCTGTATGTCTGTTTTATAACCTCACTGACAATGTTTGAGCACAAATGATGAAGTTGCATAGAGTTTGGTTTCTGTTTTTTTTTTCTTTTTCTTCACTTTCCATACTATACTTATGGGAAATATTGTTCATGTGTTTATTATGTGTTTGTATGAATGTCTATATGTGAGTGTGTATACTGTATATACATAGTATTCATATTATATGACCATTTTATATACATACTGTAAATTTTCTAATAAAAGCCAGTCTCTTATTGACACCCGTTTCCAATAAACACCGGGTTTGAAGAGATGTTGAAGAGATGTCGTGCCACCAAAAACCCACCCTCCCCCCAAGCCCCCCCCAAATGCATGTCTCTATTAAACGCTGGGTCGTCCAAATATTTTTTAAATAAACGCCGGGGCTACTATTGAAAGATATACAGTATATATTATTATTAAATGTAAATATTTCCCCCTATATTGATGCCTCTCTCTCGCTCTATTTTAGTGGCATCGCTGTGCTGAGAACATTCCACCAGGTGTGGGAGTGCTGATAATTGTGTCAAACTGTAAGTACAGGGAGCTCTGGGCAGTGTGTGGTGCTGATGAAATGGACAGAACATATAGATGTGAGGTCAGATATGTCAGATTTTACTGACTGGTGGAGTCCACCATGGATACCTCAGTTCCAGAGTCCCGAGTGACCTCAGAGCTGAGAACATCTGACAGATTCATCTCCCCATCCAGCAGAATGTGTGAAGGCATGCTCAGAGGATCTACAAGAACTTCATAGGGAACAGCAGGGTGCTTCCAGGAAGATGCAGTATGGAGACTCCATCTCTCCAATTGCCCAAAAGTACCTGTGGGGTTACACATCACTCACATCATCTCAACCTCTGAAGCCTTTGCATCTCTGAAGTCATCACTGAAGTCTGTCCTTTTGAAATGTTTGGGAGTTTTGAGACTAAAGGGAAAACATAGCTTTAGGCTGTGAACAGGTATATTGTTTATGCTGCAATGCATTGTGGGTCTGCAGAATGCTCTTGGCACCCTCAAACACTCTACCTGAAGAAGCTGTGCAGACAGACTACTGATCAATGTTTCAGTGAGGACCAGTCAGATCTAAAGGAAGGTCTTCAGTGATGTCAGTAGCTGCAGCACCCTGGTTAAGAGCAGGCCAGGACCTTCAGCCCGTGCACGACTGACAGTTGTGAGGTACTGTCACTTAGAGATAGACTTTTTAGGACCTTTCTCAAGAAGATCAACCTTTTCACAGTGGTGCACTGATTGTAGCTCAGGCTAGAAAGACCCTTAGATGTTTGGGAACTCATGACTTGGATAATTTGCTGCTTCACCTTTGGGAACATTGTTGCAGGCCACCAACTCTAGTCTAGTTTCTAAATAACTTCTCAATGTAAGTTATGAGTTGGAGCCTCCATCTATCAGAACAGTTTATCCAGCACATTCCACAGAAGCTCGATCGGTGGAAGCTAGTGAAGCCAAATCAACACAGAGGATAGCTGCTGCCCCCTGTTGTTGATCAATCGTCACAATGGCCCTTCTACACACTAGAATACTGCCTTCCTTCTTTCAGCTTGCATCCTCCTTGGACCCACCACGCCTCACCACAACTATTCCATTCCTTTTAAACACGATTCACTCAGCCGGCCTGCACTCTCCAGCAGATTGTCCACCAGTGGGACCTCCTGCTCATCTATCTTCAGACTAGTTTGACTCCCACAGACTGCCTCCACACGCTTCTCTTGCTACCCACCTCCTAGGCAGAAACACCTTGGTCTACAGAGATGTTTAGGTAAATGCTATGTTTCCCAGCAGGACATTGCCAAGAGCTTCTTAGGCCATCTGGTATGCTTTCTACCCATACTGCATCCTGGTGCTGTTTTTCTGCAGAAAAGTGATCCACAGACCAGCCCAGCTTCTGCCACTGATCCAGGATCTAGTTCTGACCCTGTGTGCGATTCCCCTGTTGTTCTTCCTTGGATGACTTTTGGTAGGTACTAACAACTGAACATCTGGAAGACTCCACAAGACCTGATGTTCTGGAGATGCTTTAGCCATCTCAATAAGACCCTCAGATCCTTGTGTTCCTGCTTCCAGTACATCAACTTCAAGCACTGACTGTTCGCTTGTTGCCCATGTATCTCACCCCCTGGCAGGTGCCACTGTAAGGAAATAACTAAAAGTTACTTCTTCACTTTACCTGGCAGTGGTCTTAATGTTATAGTTGGCTTGTGTGGTCGTTGCAGTAATGAAAATGCAGTAATCTGAAATTATCTTCAGTCTGTAAAATGCTCTTCAGGACAGTTCTAGATATTTCAGACCACAGCAGATCATAAACCTCCACAAAATCATCACACCATCACATTAGCCGTCAGCTTTACCTATAAACTCCCCATGGAGGCTCCACAGGCGCACAGTGCCGTCCGTGGAGGAGGTTAGAAGAACCTGGTCTTTCTCAATGATCTGCAAACTTTAAGGTTGAGAGAATCAGAGAAACATCAGCTTCTGAAGAAATCCAACACTATGTCCAGCTCATTACCCAGTGATGCTGCTGATGTGTGCGCGCCAGAAGTTCGCAGCTGGAATAAAGCAGAGTTATTGAGCTGAAGCTTTAAAATCACAGCAAAGATCATCACTGCAGTGTCTGAACCAGAGAGACTGTCCCACTCACTTTTTGGAGGTTTCTGTTGGAGTGTGAGGGCACAGTGCTTGATCTCATAAGTGTAGATGTACCCAGCGTGATCTGCGGCGAAGAGCAGGCCGTCGTCCTGAGAGACCACCAGCTTTGTGATCTGCTGCTGGAGTCTGGACTGAAAGAACAACAACCTCCATCACTTCAGACCCACAACTGATCTGTTCTCACGGAATCATGAGAAGATCTGGAGGAAGGAGAATGATGATACATACTGCCATAAAAGACGTCAAATATTTTCCTCCATTCAGCACATTCCAGAAATGGACCTGACCTTCAGTGGAAAGAGAACATCAGACACTCTCCACATTCCTGCATTAGCATTGTAAAATACAGCTGTTAGTTTATGTTAGAGACAAACAATGATGTGAGAATGACTTGGAAAAAACTATATTGTTATAAGACAAATTTTCAGATTTGACCAATATTTTATAATTAATTTGATCATTTGGATTATATTGCCAAGCCTTTGGCCCAGGGGGGACTGAAGGGGTTGACAGAATGCATGGTTTTAGAGTCTTTAATAAAAACAAAACATAAAGGGCAAAACATAAGGGACTGGCACAAACTGACAAAGAACGTAAGGCAATGGGACAACAATGCTCCAGCATTTGGGCACAAGGGACAAAGAGAAACACAAACGAGGATTTGAACACAAGAAAACATCAGGGAAGGACAGACAGATAGACAGGACTAATGGAACACAGACAGGCTGGGAATTATGACAAATGAGGGAAGAACCAAGTACAGTTAGCTCGGCCCCTGTCTCGCCATGAAAGGCTACAGAACAGATTTTCTTCCATGCGATTTACCTCTTTAAGTCGCCAACCTCGCCCCTCGCCACAACGCGCAATATGTCTGGTGTATGCATGGTGTATGCTGCAGGTTTTGTGGAGTGTTCTAAGTCTACGGTAGTTAATGTCTAACAAAAGTGATCAAACTGGATCAAGGACACCCAAGGCTCACTGATGCATGTGGGAAGTGTGGTGTAATTCCATAGAGGATCCTGTTGTACAGAATGTTAATGCTGCTCTGGTAGAAAGGGGTCAGACTCACAGTCAGAAGCTACTTATTATTAGACAGGTGGTCTTAATGTTCTGACTGGTCATGAGGGACCTGCTCACTATTAGGCAGGTGGTTTTATTGTTATGGCTGATCACGAGGGGGATCTGCTCACTATTAGGCAAGTGGTCTTAATGTTCGGGCTAATCATAAGAGTGATCTGCTCAATGTTAGGCAGGTGGTTTTCATGATGACTGAAGATGTACACTGTCACAGGATTAGGTGCTGAACGAAGGAACGTTTCTGAGGTGTTTCAGTGAAGCTTACCCTGTGGTCCAGAAGACAGAAGAGAGGAGGTCGAGGAGAATGTAGCACCTAATGCTGGAGTCTTTAGGAAGACAAGACTCTGCACACTTCTGTCCACACCTGTCCCAGAAAGAAGCATCAGGAGCGAGCAATTGAGTGACCATTAAAGAGAACAAAACCACACACATACCTGGAGCATCATCAGAGTCTGGAGGTGGTGGTGAGAGAAATCGGCACTGGATGTGTCCTGACACCAGATTCCACACAATGATCTCTCCATCATAGCTCCCGGTGGCCAGCAGATAGGGTGGACACTGGGCGATGCAGAGGATGTCCTCTCTGTGTCCTTTCCTCTGCAGGGAGAAAGTCCACAATGTAGATCATCCAGTTCACTGGGTTATACATGTTGCCAGTTTATTAGAGACACCTGCCTTGCACCTTGTACACTGATTGGTCATGTTTATTACAAACAGCTACTGCCATCAGTCTGTGTGTGTGCACATCTATACCACCATTTAGATACTTCTGCACATGTGCAAAGCAGGTTCGGTTTTGGGATGTCTGATTATGTCAGTTCTGAACGTCTGGCGAGGAAATTCTTTTGGACGTCTGTGAACGTATATGACAGACAGGTCCAAATCTGAAAAAGTCGAATCAGTTTTACTTGTCTTGATCTGACAAGGAACCTTGGGAGGAGCCTAGAGCCTCTCCTCCTCTGGTTGACACCAAAGAACAATGACAACCAAAAAGAGGTGGGTCCATCACCCTACTAGAATAAAGTGTAATTGCAATTCCACTACAGTAGGTGGCAGGGTTTGTTGAACTGAGCACACAATAAAAAAAAATTCAGGCAAATTGATGCACTTTAAATGTAGTAGTAGTAGATTAGAGGGTTGCTGTACTACTACATGCACTTTAAGTCTTTTTTCATGTTAATAAATGTATTCTATGTTTTAAGTTGATCTTTCTTTTTTTCTTTTTTGTGTTCTTTAATGTTAATAAGGATACAATTATAGTGGAGCTGAGGCTCCATGCACGCTTCCCTGGGTAATGGTGTAGTGGTTTGGCCACGCCCCCATGCCAGTCAGTTTGAGAAGCATGGTCTAACAGAACCTATCAGTGGTTGATTCTTAAAAGAACTATTTTTGCAGATGAGATGCTTGACTGTGAAGAATGTTTAAAGAACCTTTGTGGGTTCTACACAACTCACACTAAGGTTCTCAGAAGAACCCTTTCCGTTATGGCAGAGCTCACATGTCATTTACCAGATGGTTCTCCAGGGAACTAAAACCGTTCTTCTATGGGATTATTTAAAGAACCCTGTGTGGTGCCTTTTGTAAGTGTATGGGAGGTGTTTCTAATAAAATGGCCCATGGCTGCAGATGATAGTTCTACATGGACAGTGTGTTAATGGAGTGAATGCTCATCACCAGATCATCCTGCCATGAAGGCTGTGGCCTCTGAACATGACGAGTTTCCTCTGAAGAGTCCTGAAAGAAAAAACCTGACTTTACAAACCGAGGGTCGACAGAGACTTTCACTCAGACCTGTCCTCATCTTCACATCTTCTCTCTCTCTCTCTCTCTCTCTCTCTCTCTCTCTAACAGGTCTCCACAGGCAATTGATGACAAGAGAATTAGGTTTCTGGTTACCAGGGCAACATTTAAGACCTTTTGATATAATGTATAGTGTGAAGGAAGAAGAGCAGAGGGAGGAGAGTGGAGGGAGGAAGGTGGAGGAAGGAGAGAAGAGGGAGGAGAGTGGAGGGAGAAGAGTGGGGTGGAAGCAAAGGGAGCAGAGTGGAGCATAGTGAGTGGAGGGAGGAGAATGAAGGGCGGAGGTTGGAGGAGGGATAGCTGGGGGTGGAGGTAGGAGGGTGGAGAGCGGAGGGAGAAGCGTGGAGGGAGCAGGTAGGAGGGTGGAGAGCAGAAGGAGGAGAGCAGAGGGTGGAGTTCAGAGGGAGAAGGAGGATGGTGGAAGGTGGAGGGTGGAAGGTGGAGGGGAAAAACAAAGAGGTTAGAGCGGAGGGTGGAGGGTGGAGGGTGTGGAGGAGGATGAGACTAAAATGAAACACTTATTCTCCAAATATTATCACACTGTGATCTGTAGGCGGCTGGGTTCCCTTCGGGTTCTTTATTTGGGGGAAAGTGTAGTGGAGCCGGTGCTGAGGCCTTGAATAATGCAGCACCACACAGAGTGAAATGAAAAGAGAGCGAGAGAGAGAGAGAGAGAAAGAGAGAGAGAGAGAGAGAGAGAGAGAGAGAGAGAGAGAGAGAGAGAGAGA